>JAVKPL010009741.1:0-40608 GCA_032173675.1 Gastrolobium villosum
TAACCACTTAGGTTTTGACTTAGTTAAGTATTTACAGAAGTTCAACTCCCTCAAAATAGGGTCCACAAACCCATATTCCAATTCTGTATGAATAGTACCTTACTTTTCATCGAAAACCCATAATATCCGGATATATGTCGGGGCCATATCCGGATATCCCATATCCGGATATCCAGAACCACGCATCTGGATATCAATATCGAGATATCATATTCGGATATCTATATTCGGATATCATATCCGGATATTTCGCGACAGAATGCAATTTCTGCATTTCGCGAAGATATCCTTCCAAGGTTGGGTTTTTAACACATGTCCAAGCATGCATCTTTATTCATTTTTAGGTTCATGTTAAGGTTGGTTACTTGTTTAACCCATTAACATACCAAGATACCATCTTTAAGCAACTAAAAACCATGATCAAGGTTGGTGACACTTACCACAAGCTCAAAACAGAGCAAGGAAGGCTTTTGGAGCTCACAATCAGTTCCTCAAATCTACCTTAACAAGGTGCACGAAAATGACCCCACAAAGGTTGGTTCTTTCTCACCAAAGGTCACCACTTGGACCTCAAAATTCCATGATCATGGCTTCCCAAACCAACTCTCAGACTCATCCCAAAACAGCCACCAAATCTCCCTCACATAGCCCCTCAACACAGAAACAAGACCACAACCTCCTTACAATGCACTCACCCAAGTGTTTGCTCATCAAAGGAGAGGAAGAAATGGAAGAAAAGGTCACAAAATGCTCACACAAAGGATGAAGAAGCAATGGAGCAGTGTTTAGAGTGTAAGTCACCCACTAAGTCACGTAGAGGCTTAAATGCTACCTAGGGTTTTGTGCAAGCATAGTATTTATAGCCACTTACGCCTTAATCGCACAGGATTAGCGTTAATTGCTATACTTAGTATTTTAATCCCAAACTTTGGAATCTTAACCTACTCATTTTTTTAAGATTTTTCATATTTTTATTTTATTTTCCGAGAACCTTTTCGGTAGGCGCTTTTCCATAGCCAGTATCAGTTCTGGCACCAGTTCTCATTATTTTGACTTGAAACTTGTTTTACAAGTCCTACATATTATTCTAGTAATTATAATGTACTTGTTATAATTTTCCGTGATACTTCACCGGTACGCATTTATACCGGGTAGCAGAACCGGTATCTGCGCTTTTCGTCCGAAAATCGACTTTCAGCATTATTACTCACTTACTATAATTATTAGAGCCTTATAATAATTATTAGGGTCAATTATGGAATTTTTTCTTAATTATCACATTTAATTAATTAATCTCCTTAATTAACGGTGCGAGTTCTTACATTCACCCCACCTTTTTAAGGATTTTGTCCTCAAAATCAGAAACATATCTGTCTCGAAAGTCGGGGTACTTCCGGAGAAGCTCGTTCTCTCGCTCTCAAGTGCACTCCTCAGGAGTACGTCCATTCCACTGCAATTTGACCATCGGAATGGTCTTGCTCCTTAGCTGCTTCTCGCCGCGATCGAGAATCTTGTGTGGTCCGACGAGAGTCTTTATGTTCTCCAGAACCTCCACATCATCCGGTTGCACCACGTGCGAAGGATCCGCTATGTACTTTCGAAGCTGAGACACGTGAAACACGTCGTGGATGATAGCCAAGTTCGGAGGCAAGGCAAGCCGGTAGGCAACTGGTCTTACTCTACCAAGGATCTGGTATGGCCCAATAAATCGCGGGCTCAGCTTCCTCACTCCCAAGGCTCGACCAACACCGGTGACAGGTGAAAGTTTCACAAACACGTGTTAACCCTCACTGAACTCCAGTGGATGATGCTTGACATCATAGTAGCTCTTTTGACGATTCTGCGCCTACTTCAACTTTTCTCTGATCATCTGAATCTGCTGGGTGGTATCTTGGACAAAGTCCAAGCCAAAAAGCTCCTTGTCTCCAACCTCAGACCAGCAGGTAGGAGTCCGACACCTCCTACCATACAGTGCTTCGTAGGGCGCCATGCCCAGGCTAGCATGAAAACTTTTATTGTATGAAAATTCCACCAACGGAAGGTACTTATCCCATGCTGAACCCTGCTCCAGCGTGCAAGCCCTCAACATGTCCTCCAAGGTCTGGATGGTCCGCTCAGTCCATTCGTCAGTCTGAGGGTGATAGGCGGTACTCAATCTCAACTGTGTACCAAAAGCCTCCTGCAGCGCCTCCCAGAACCAAGATGTGAACTTCGGGTCCCTATCACTGATGATACTCTCGGGCACCCCGTGAAGCCTCATGATCTCGCGGACATAAAGCTTGGCCAACTGCTCTGTAGTGAAGCTCAACTTCACTGGAAGAAAATGGGCAGACTTCGTCAATCTTTCCATAATGACCCAGATAGATTCACAACCCGCCTGAGTCTTAGGAAAACCCACTACGAAGTCAATGAAAATGCTCTCCCACTTCCATTGTGGTATCTCCAGATGTTGAAGCTTACCAGACAGTTTCTGGTGCTCAATCTTCACCTTCTGATATATCAGACATTTGGACACGTAGACCGCTATATCTTTCTTCATGCCCGGCCACCAAAAATTTCTCTTCAGGTCATGGTACATTTTTGTAGCACCAGGGTGTATAGTAAACTGGCCCTTATGGGCCTCTGCCATAACCTCTTCGGTCAACGGACCTCGAAGAACCACAATTCTCTTTTGAAACAACAGCAATCCATCTTCATTCCAAGACACACCGTCTTGCTTCTTCACATAGTCAAGGCACTCTCTTTGCACTTGTGCCTCTTTAATCTTCTCCATCAGCTCATTAATCACTTCTGCTGTTTCCATCTCGAGAAGTGCTCCCCCAAACAAGGAAGTCACTGACAGGTCACAAAACTTCTCGATCACATCTAGATCACCCATCATCAAACTGGATAGGCTCACGGGTTTCCGGCTCAAAGCGTCAGCTACCACATTGGCCTTGCTATGATGGTACCTCAACTCAAAGTCATAATCCTTCAAGAACTCCATCCATCTCCTCTGTCTCATGTTCAGCTCCTTCTAATCAAACAGATACTTCAAGCTCTTATGGTCACTGAACACGGCAAACTTCATGCCATACAAGTAATGCCTCCAAATCTTGAAAGCAAATACAATAGCAGCCAACTCCAAGTCATGAGTCGGGTAGTTCTCCTCATGAGGCTTCAACTGCCTCGAAGCATAAGCAACAGCTTTCCCTTTCTGCATCAACACGCAGCCTAGCCCCTTCGCAGAGGCATCATAATACAACTCAAATTGCTCTGCAGGATCAGGAAGGACCAACACAGGTGCAGTAGTTAGTCTCTCCTTCAACTCCTGGAAGCACTCCACACATTCATGTGTCCACACAAATGGAGTCTCCTTTCGGGAAAGGCGAGTCAGCGGTAACACCATCTTGGAGAATCCCTCAATGAACCTCCTGTAGTACCCCGCCAAACCTAAGAAGCTCCTCACCTCTGTAACAGTCTTGGGCCTCTCCCAATCCATCACGGCCGCAATCTTGTTAGGATCAACTGCAACTCCATCAGCAGAAATCACATGACCCAGAAATTTTACCGACTTGAGCCAAAACTCACATTTCGACGACTTTGCATATATCCTTTTCTGTTTCAGCACTTGCAACACAATCTTCTAGTGCTCAGCATGATCCTCCTCAGTCTTGGAGTAAATCAAGATGTCGTCAATGAAGTACGACTGGAAAATCCTATTCATATAGTCCATGAACACTGCGGGTGCATTGGTGAGTCCGAATGGGATCACCAAATACTCATAATGACCGTATCTTGAATGAAACGCGATCTTAGGGACATCCTCCAGCTTTACCCGAATCTGATGGTATCCGGACCGGAGATCAATCTTCGAATACACGCAAGCACCCCTGAGCTGATCCAGCAAATCATTAATACGTGTTAGGGGATACTTATTCTTGATTGTCACCATGTTCAACTGCCTGTAGTCGGTGCACAATCGCATAGTCCCATCTTTCTTCTTAACAAATATGACCGGGGCTCCCCAAGGATACACACTTGGCTGAATGAAGTCTTTGACCGAAAGATCCTTAATGTGCTTCTTCAGCTCAGCCAACTCCGGTGGCAACATTCGATATGGAGCTAATGAAATGGGCCCCACACCAGGCAACAAGTCAATGAAGAACTCTATCTCCCTCTGTGGTGGAAACTCAGGAATCTCCTCGGTAAACACCTCGAGGAATTCCCTCACCACAGGAATGCCAGTGAAATCCTCATGTGTCCCACTCACCAAACCTCCCAACATCTCATAGCCAAATGCCCCTACTCTCAAGGCCCTCCTATCCTGCAGGACTGAAATGAATGGCAAGGAATTGGCTGTGGACCCACTCGGAGACATCACCACTCTCTTGGCACAACAGTCAACCAATGCACAATTTCTGGACAGCCAATCTATGCCCAGAATAATCTCCAAGTTGGCCATCGGCAATTCTATCAGATCTACCAAGAAATCATGGCCATCCCATTGAAACGCCACATCGCGATGAACAGTGAAGGTCATACATTTTTCTCCGGTGGCGGTGGTCACCCGAATCGGTGGAGAAAGCACAGTAATGGGCAACTCTAGCCCCACAGCAATCGGGGTAGCAATAAAAGGATATGTAGCCCCTGAGTCAAACAACACATCAATAGCAGATCCACCAATGGTAACGGTACCTCTAACAAGGTTCGGAGCTCTGTCTGACTACTGGCGGTCCAATGTATGCACATGACCGGTTGTAGGTGGTACTGCAGGTGCAACTGTCGGTGGAAGGGGGACCATCTGAAGCGGAACTGCCTGGACTGCAGCAGCTCTCCCCGTAGAAGAAGGGCAATCTCTGGAATAGTGGCCCTCCATGCCACAATGGAAACAGATCAGATGGCCCGTAGCACATGGCCCAAAGTGAGTCTTCCCGCATCCCGAGCATCTGGGAGCAGGAGGTCTAGCTGTACTCCCCTGACCAGAAGTCCTCTTGAACTGATTTGACGCTTGCCTAGCCGCCAACTGCTTCCTGTTACCTTTGTTCCCAAACTTCCTGTACCTCCAAGAAGTGGAACTACCAGCAACTCTGGTATCAGTAACCTTGGCCCTCTTGGCCTTGCTTGCTCTGCAAAAATCCTCGATGTCCCGACACTGCTGCACAAGTGTCCCGAAATCTCTCGAAGCAGAACCAGCAAGGTGATCAGCAATCTCATCACTAAGTCCCCTACGGAACTTCGCTTCCAAGAAGACAGGAGTAGGCCTCGTCATCCGAAAATGAGCGAACTTAACCAGCTCATTGAACTTGACCAGGTACTCATCAACAGACAACGAGCCCTGAACCAACCGGTCGAACTCTCCCTGCTTCCTCTCCTATGCATCATAGGGAAAGTACCGACCCAGAAAACAATCCTAAAAAAATTGCCACGTCATCCCATGACCCTGCATCTCAAAAGAGTGAGAATTGTTCGTCCACCACTCATGGGCATCGCCCTCCAGCATGTAGGTAGCGAACATCAGCTTTTATGGATCAGTACACTGCATGACCCGGGAAATATTGTCCAGCGCCTGAAGCCATCTCGCTGCCGCAATAGGATCATAAGACCTATCAAAAGTAGGTGGCTTATGCTTACGGAAAGCATTCAGCCGGCGGTCAATCTCGTCACGATCCTCAACAAATACAGGGATGGTCTGTAAGGCCCCCGTAAGGTGACTACCCTCACCCATCTGACTCTGGGTGTCGTCCTGAAGACTAGGTGGAGGTGGAGGTGGAGGCGATGGTGGCGGTGGAGGTGGTGGAGGACACTGGCCAACAGCAGGACCAGCTCTCATCTCCTCTAAAATGACTCTCATCATAGTCATGTTCGCCAAATGGTTGGCCTCCAATACATCCTCTGTGGCTTTCCTGTTCGCCTCTCTAATGACGTCCAGCATAGCCTGGTTTGCCAATCTCGTGGCCTCCTAGTCGGCTAGTCGAGCCGCCTGCATCTCAGCCAATGCAGCCAGGACAAGATCCGGTTGATCCTCACTAGTACCTTGGTTCCTCCTTGGTTGTACCATGACTTTGCACAAGTTACACAAAGAATGAGTTGATTAGGCCCACGCAATGTGGTCAGATATGCATTATCATAATACACAAAAATCAGAGAGAACACAAGATTGACTCACAACAAATCATCCTAAGTTATTGCAATACATATAGGTTTTTCCCTAGAAAGTGCTTTGTTACCATAAAATGTAACACCCCGAGTTAACCCGGTTTGTTAACATGTCATCGTATTAAGCCACGCTTAATTAAAAATTTGCGGAATATCTTTTTCTTTCCAATTATGATGTCATCATACTTAGCCAAGTTGATTACTTAATCAATTTCATAAAAACATCGCTTGTATGTAAATTGCAAGACTACTAACTGAAATACCTCATTACATAAATAAAGTGAGTATCTAAGTCACAGGACTACAACACATAGCCCGGACAATAATCCTGATACATTATTATAACTTATAACTAAAAACATAAAGTCAAGCCAATGCAGCATGGACAATCCCCATGCTCACCAAATAAGGCAACAAAACCTATTAAGTCTCAACAGACAACAACATAATATAACTGAAACTAAAATCATAAAACAGTAAACAGGATCCAGCATCCAACATGTCAGCATATACAGCAATATCTAACTCAACTCTGGCCTCCTGCCATCCGAGGTCTCAACCCCAGGGTTACCTGAACCTGAAATAAGCGTCCCCAAACGTGGGGTGAGATCTCTAAACAAGAAATCTCAGTAAGATAAGGGGTCCTCAAGGATCTTCCACCCCAAGCTCACTTACATGTGCAATATAAGTTCCAAAAGCAGTTTAACAATATCAGTTCCAAAACTATGCAGTGCAACAGATATTCATGCCATGTGTGTTATCACTATTCTACTGGCCAGAGAAATGCAGGAATACGTCTATTACCAATAATTAGTACAAGGAACATCGCTTGCACCTCACCCACAGCCTCACCATCTTGTATGTACCACATACTCAGGCTTACCGTATAGGTAGAACACCACATGCATATCATAAAGACACATTGCATATATCAGCTCAACAACATTTTCAAATATAAAAGCATGTAATCACAGCATGCATATAAGCCATCCCTCCATGGGACATGGTGGAACCAACAATGGCAAAGCCGAGGACACGAAAGCTTACCTTGCAAGCACACAATCCTATGCCAAGAGTCCACACAGCTCAAGTACAACACACAGCAGAATCACAATCTGTTTTGGACCAGCAATCGTATCAATAACCAAATCTCATACGTATAAACACAAAGACTACGTTTTCCTTTTATGGTTTATGTCTTAAGGCTTCCCACAAAGCCACAAGCCTTTAACCACTTAGGTTCTGACTTAGTTAAGTATATACAGAAGTTCAACTCCCTCAAAATAGGGTCCACAAACCCATATTCCAATTCTGTATGAACAGTACCTTACTTTTCATTGAAAACCCAGAATATCCGGATATATGTCGGGGCCATATCCGGATATCCCATATCCGGGTATCCAGAACCCCATATCTGGATATCAATATCCGGATATCCATATCCGGATATAATATCCGGATATTTCGCGATAGAATGCAGTTTCTGCATTTCGCGAAGATATCCTTCCAAGGTTGGGTTGTTAACCCAATGTAACGTCCAAGCATGCATCTTCATTCATTTTTAGGTTCATGTTAAGGTTGGTTACTTGTTTAACCCATTAACATACCAAGATACCATCTTTAAGCAACTAAAACCCATGATCAAGGTTGGTGACACTTACCACAAGCTCAAAACAGAGCAAGGAAGGCTCTTGGAACTCACAATCAATTCCTCAAATCTGCCTCAACAAGGTGCACAAAAATGACCCCACAAAGGTTGGTTCTTTCTCACCAAATGTCACCACTTGGACCTCAGAATTCCATGATCATGGCTTCCCAAACCAACTCTCAGACTCAGCCCAAAACAGCCACCAAATCTCCCTCACACAGCCCCTCAACACAGAAACAAGACCACAACCTCCTTACAATGCACTCACCCAAGTGTTTGCTCTTCAAAGCAGAGAAAGAAATGGAAGAAAAGGTCACAAAATGCTCACACAAAGGATGAAGAAGCAATGGAGCAGTGTTTAGAGTGTAAGTCACCCACTAAGTCACGTAGAGGCTTAAATGCTACCTAGGGTTTTGTGCAAGCATAGTATTTATAGCCACTTAAGCCTTAATAGCACATTATTCGCGTTAATTGCTACGTTTAGTATTTTAATCCCAAACTTTGTAATCTTAACCTACTCATTTTTCTAAGATTTTCATATTTTTATTTTATTTTTCCGAGCACCTTTCTGGTACGCGCTTTTCCATAGCCAATATCAGTTCTGGCACCAGTTCTCATTATTTTGACTTGAAACTTGTTTTACAAGTCCTACATATTATTCTAGTAATTATCATGTACTTATTATAATTTTCTGGGATACTTCCCCGGCACGCATTTATACCGGGTAGCAGAACCGGTATCTGCACTTTTCGTCCGAAAAGCGACTTTCAGCATTATTACTCACTTACTATAATTATTAGAGCCTCATAATAATTATTATGGTCAATTATGAAATTATTTCTTAATTATCACATTTAATTAATTAATCTCCTTAATTAACGGTGTGGGTTCTTACAGTACAATTCTATGTACCCAACATTTACATATGCATGAACATGTTATAATCACACCATTGCACAAACAACTTCCAACCACTATCCCAATGGGCATGGTGGAGCACACACGGAGATTAACCCCAGTACTAAGAGATTACCTTCTTGAAGCTCCCAACTTGGTCATTCCCATATTCATTAGCACCACAAAGACCACTTAATTGGTCATAAACTCAATCATGCAAATGTTACACAATTACTTATCCAAATCCTTTTGGTCAAGGACCAAAGGCAATCCAACAAGCTCAATCCTCAAGGATCACGTCTGTGGGAAACAACCTACAATGCTCACAAATATGATCATCAATTCGCTTGTAAACCAAGTTAAAACACAAAACAATACACTTCCCCCACACATGCACACATTCGGCCTTCAAGGCCATTTTTATACTTTTCATGTTGTTAATTTTCTTTTGGCATTCCTATAGCTTCCTTAGCCTATCTCAAAACCAATTCAAGTCCTCAATTGCATTTAATCATAGCTCACATCATTTTCCCAAATTTGTGCTCTCGTGACTTTATTTTCCTTTCTTTCATAATTCACTTTCTCTTATATTCCTCATCAAATTCACAATAATTTTTACTTATATTTATAAATATTTGCATTTATATAATTTTTTATTTTTTAAATAATGAAAAAGTTTGGCCCGCGGGTCAGCCCTAACCCAGCCCGCTAAATTATAGGGGTTTGATTTTTTATGAATTATGGATGACATTTCACATGAATTATGGATGACATTTCACATGGTTCATAATATGTGACTCTTTATTTTTTCATGACTTTCATGTTTAAAAATGCATCTAAGATAAGTCCTTATACAACACTCTTTGCTCATACTTTTTTTTCTTGGTAATCGACTCTTTGCTCATACTTATTCTTATTTTATTCTTTCTTTTGTTTTTTTCTACAATTTATTTTCCTTTCTTTCATATTTCACTTTCTCTTATATTCTTCATCAAATTCACAATAATTTTTACTTATATATATAAATTTATAAATTATATAATTTTTTATTTTTTAGATAATGAAAATTCTGATGACAAAAAAAGTTTGGCCCGCGGGTCAGCCCTAACCAGCCTACTAAATTATAGGACTTTGATTTTTTATGAATTATGGATGACATTTCACATGAATTATGGATGACCTTTCACATGGTTCATAACATGTGACTCTTTTTTTCATGACTTCCATGTTTAAAAATGCATCTAAGATAGGTCCTTATATAGGATTCTTTCCTCATACTTATTCTTATTTTATTCTATTTTTTATTTTTTTTTCTACACTTTATTTTCCTTTCTTTCATATTTCACTTTCTTTCATATTCTCCATCAAATTTACAATAATTTTCTTATATTTATAGATTTTTAAATTTATATAATTTTTTATTTTTTTAGATAATGAAAAGTTTGGTGAATGAAAAGTTTGGCCCGCTGGTCAGCTCTAACCCAGCCCGCTAAATTCTAGAGATTTGATTTTTTATGAATTATGGATGACCTTTTACATGGTTTATAACATGTGAGTATTTGTTTTTTCATGACTTCCATGTTTAAAAATGCATCTAAGATAAGTCTTTATACAAAACTCTTTGCTTGTACTTATTCTTATTATATTCTTTCTTTTATTTTTTTCTGCATTTATTTTCCTTTCTTTCATATTTCACTTCCTCTTATATTCTCCATCAAATTCACAATAATTTTTACTTATATTCATAAATATTTTAATTTATATAATTTTTTATTTTTTAAATAATGAATATTTTGATGAAAGAAAAAATTTGGCCCGCGGGTCGGCTCTAACCCAGCCCACTAGATTATTGGGCTTTGATTTTTTATGAATTATGGATGACATGTCATATGAATTATGGATGACTTTTCACATGAATTATGAATGACCTTTCACATGGTTCATAATATGTAACTCTTTGTTTCTTTAGGACTTCTATGTTTAAAAATGCATCTAAGATATGTCCTTATACAGGACTCTTTGCTCACACTTATTCTTATTTTATTCTTTCTTTTATTTTTTTTCTACACTTTATTTTCATTTCTTTCATTTCTCACTTTCTCTTATATTCTCCATCAAATTCACAATAATTTTTACTTATATTTATAAATTTTTAAATCTATATAATTTTTTAAATAATAAAAATTTTGATGAAAGAAAAAGTTTGGCCCGCGAGTCAGCCCTAACCCAGCCTGCAAAATTATAGGGCTTTGAGAATTAGGGCTAAAAAGGGCCCTACCATAAAAAAGGTAGTCCCTACCTCACAAAAAAATCCTAATGAATTAGGAACAAATACAATACTCAACGGGCTGACCCACAAAATTTAACACATTTTGACAACTCTAACTAGGGGTGTTAATGGGCCGAGCCGAGCCGAACGTTGGTATTAAAAGACTGAGCCTATGTTTAATTGTGTCAGTCTGAACAAGCTTGTTACCTGTTATAAATACAACTATCGGCCTGTGGCCTGACTTATTTAAAACAAAAAACAAAAAACCTGGTTGAGCCTGTTAGCCTGTTTAAAGAAAATAAGACAACAAAAATTTATCCAAACAAAATATACATCAATAACACTAGTAATTCCATAAATATTCATAATTTCAATGTATATCCAAACAACATATATAAAATAGAATAAAATCATTCAAAAATTCTGTTTAACCAATAAAATTGGATGAAATGGATTGGGGAGAAAGAGATGGCTATTACAATTAGTATAAAAAATATAAAATAATAATAATATACTAACCTGAGAGGCTCTAATACCGAGCTTTTGAATTGGAGTCTGAGACCTATTTATTAAATGAATTTTTATACAAGTTCAATCTTTAATGTCAACAACTAATTTTAGACATGTAAATTCACCACTCGACCTAGAGGCGCAAGGCATATAGTTTATGGGTTTTATAAGAGTTATGTTATAGGAAAAGTGATTGTGTTATGTTATAGAGATTCGTTTTGCGTGCTGGAGTTTTTTTTTGCTGCAGGCCCCACAAAATATTGTGTGTGTAGGAAATTTTTTGTAATCATATTAAACGATAGATGATAAACCTATAGTTTATTTATCACCCCTACCTCTGACATGCAGGTAAATCAATCTGAGTTTTGCAATGTACACGTGTCTGTCTCTATGACCCACCATTCCTTGCAACGTGTTTCTCTCTCCTCTGCCTTCTCCTTCTCCTTCTCCTCCTCCTACACTCTCTGCTATCTCTCGTCTGACCATTTCTCTCTCTCTCTTTCTCTCACGTTCTTTGAAAGCAACCAAAAACGCTTCCTTTGAGCTCTTCCCCATCAATCCCAAAACACCCTTTTGCTCATTCTTTCTCATGTCTTTCAATTCTTGTGCTTTCTTAACATTCAAGAAACCTTCTTCCACTTCCACTGTCTGTTCACAACATTCTAATTACTAGGATTCTGGTTTCATGCAACACTGCATTGTTTAAATACATACAAAGAAACTTTTTTTTTTCTTGAGAAAATCAATGAGAAAGTAGTGAGGGGAAGGAAAAAGAAATGGCAGGGAATGAATGGATTAATGGGTACCTGGAGGCTATATTGTCCACTGGGGCTTCCACCATTGATGAACAAACTTCACCTGTGACTCTGAGAGATGGTGGCCATTTTAATCCCACAAAGTATTTTGTGGAAGAGGTGGTGACAAGTGTTGATGAGTCTGACTTGTACCGCACTTGGATCAAGGTGGTTGCTACCAGGAACACTAGAGAGAGAAGTTCAAGGTTGGAGAACATGTGCTGGCGTATTTGGCATCTTACTCGCAAGAAGAAGCAGGTTCTTCTTTTTTGGAATAGTTTGATCATAATAGGATGGAAAATAATTCATTTGAAATGAGATGATTTGATTTGAATTCTGAAATATAATATACAGCATGATTTGTTAATTAATTGATTTCTATGGTTAATATAATTTCAAAGAATGTTTCATTCACGATTCCATCTTTTGTTTTCAAGATTCTAAACTGAAGGTCATGATTGAATTAATGCCAATGTTAATTACATCATAGCTGCATGCATAGGAAACAAAAATTGTTTTTTTCTTGACTGATATTTTGTTCTTAAAAAGGAATGTTTAGTTTTCCTTAGTTTTTCATCCCTTGTGATTGGGATGATTTTTCTTTTCTTTTCTTTTTTCAAGGGGGCTTTAATATGACTGAAGCTAGGATAACTTGCTATTCTTAGTTAAGTACCAAATTTCCTACAAAGATGTCAAGTAATTTCAATTTAAAGCAGAGATTTTAGTCATATTATATGTGTACATTAAGTTGACATTGCCCATTTTAGGGATTCAATCCAATTTATTTATCTTAGCTGCACCACATTTTTGAATAATTAGCAATGATTACTATTTTTATTTTCCAGTTCAAGATAGGGAAGGAAATTTTAGTTTTACATTTTCCTGCAAGGATAATTTAAACTGTTTTTGACATGATATATAATCTCAAGTCACCAAACATTGTTTGGTTGAAGTGTTCAATTCATTCTACTCGGTGCTTCATCCAACAAATATGGGGAAACTACCATTCACTGGGGAGTTATCTAATGCAACACTAATAGGAAACACTTGTGTTATTTGTGTAGTTGGAGTGGGAGGAAGTGCAGAGGTTGGCTAACCGAAGATGGGAGAGAGAACAAGGACGCAGGGATGCAACAGAGGACATGTCTGAAGACTTGTCAGAAGGAGAAAAGGGTGATAATATTGGGGAGATGGTGCAAAGTGAGACCCCAAGGAAAAGAATCCAGCGTCAGATTTCTAACTTGGAAGTATGGTCTGATGACAAAAAGGAAAAGAAGCTTTATATTGTCCTCTTAAGGTATCCTATCCACACCCCCATTGTCATCCCTTCTAATAAATTGTCTTGACAAATTTCTTAGTCTGTGTCTATGTGTCAAGGAATACTCATAATCATAGTGGAAGATAGATTCATATTTATTCCCTTTATCAGTGATCAGCAAAATAATTTAGCTTTGCTTCATATACATTTGATCTGTCTAATACACTGCTTAATTCAGATGATAGGAAGGGGAGTCAGTTTTGAAGTCCCAACAGCTGCCATAAACCAATCATGATGGCATTTTTTGTTCCTTTCAAAAAAAAATTTCCTGGTTTTGCATGATGGGAATTTTTGTTGGTGTAGTTGGGGGTTGTCTGAAAATCAATATTATTAATAAATACTAGAAGAAATGAAGTTACATTGCCAGGCCCTATAATATCAAAATACCACATGCTTCGTGTGAAATTTTAACCATTTATGTATTTTAAGGTAGTTTCATTTTTGCATCACTTCTGTTATGAAATGCTCAAGGAAACAAACTCTAGAAATAGAAACATGTTAAATGTAATGATTGCTATAACCTTGTCCTTTTATTCCACAGTTTGCATGGATTGGTTAGAGGAGAAAACATGGAGCTTGGTCGAGATTCTGATACTGGTGGACAGGTACTTGACATTCTTACATGTGTAAATTACAAATTTACACCAGAATTTCTTTTGCCCCTCCCATTTAAATGTATACTAATGCTTGAAGCAATGTATTTCCAGATTAAATATGTGGTAGAACTTGCTCGTGCACTTGCAAAAATGCCTGGAGTATATAGAGTAGATCTGTTTACGCGCCAAATCTCATCGCCTGAAATTGATTGGAGCTATGGAGAACCTACAGAAATGTTAACAGCTGGTGCAGATGATGATGATAGCAGTGGAGAGAGCAGTGGTGCATATATCATAAGAATACCCTTTGGTCCACGTGAAAAATATCTCCAAAAAGAACTTCTTTGGCCTTATATTCATGAATTTGTAGATGGAGCATTAGCTCACATTCTTAACATGTCAAAAGTATTGGGTGAACAAGTTGGTGGAGGCCAACCTGTGTGGCCATATGTGATTCATGGACATTATGCTGATGCTGGAGATAGTGCTGCTCTTCTTTCAGGTGCTTTGAATGTACCAATGGTGTTGACAGGTCATTCACTTGGTAGAAACAAGCTTGAACAACTTCTTAAGCAGGGACGCCAATCAAAGGAGGATATCAATTCAACATATAAGATGATGAGGAGGATAGAAGCAGAAGAACTTTCCCTAGATGCTGCTGAACTTGTTGTCACTAGCACAAAACAAGAAATTGAGGAGCAGTGGGGACTTTATGATGGATTTGATGTCAAGCTTGAGAAAGTGTTGCGTGCTCGTGCTAGACGCAGTGTTAACTGTCATGGTCGATACATGCCAAGGATGGCGGTAATATGTTAACTGACGTCACTATAAAATTCAAAGCAGAGGGAATGATCAAATTGAAGTTATAATATTTTTAGCTACTCAACTAATCCTTTGCTTAATAACTTTGGTAAAACATCCTTTGGAAAAGGCAATACCTATAAAGTACCAATTTCTGTACCAGATAAATATATTGGTTAATTTTCTTTGTTGTTTTTATATACTCTTTGCATCATCTAAATGGACTATTTTTGTTAATTGACTCAATTAAGCACTAGTGGTTCAAATTTTCTGCAGGTTATCCCACCCGGTATGGACTTTAGCAATGTTGTGATCCAAGAAGATGGCCCTGATGTTGATGGAGAGCTTGCTCAGCTTACTGGTGGGGTTGAAGGGTCTTCACCGAAAGCAATGCCTCAAATTTGGTCAGAAGTGAGTAATTGACATGTCTACATATATTGCACGTAGGAGTGGATCCTCTTATGTGTTATTTAACATCACCATGTCATGGTAGAGGATTCTAACCATATAAGGGTGAATCAATGATATAAGAGATTAGAGAGAAAAAAATATTGGCATAAGAAGTTATAAAATCATTACTGTTGATTTTTTCATTAATGGTTAAGATTATTTTACCTGACATGATCATGTTAAATAACACATGAGAAAGTTCATTAATTACTTTTGTTGGCTTTCAACTGACAACTTTGAGCAGGTGATGCGTTTCTTTACAAATCCTCACAAGCCTATGATCTTGGCTTTATCAAGACCAGATCCAAAGAAGAACCTAACCACTCTTTTAAAAGCCTTTGGTGAAAGCCGTTCCTTAAGAGAACTTGCTAATCTTGTAAGTTTACTTAATTCAACTATCCAGTTCAGTGGAAACTATTGTTAAGTACTTGTAGAAAGACTAATATGTTTTTAAACAGACGCTTATAATGGGAAACAGGGATGACATAGATGAGATGTCTTCTGGGAATGCTAGTATGCTCACAACAGTATTAAAAATGATTGATAAGTATGACCTGTATGGACAAGTAGCATACCCTAAACATCACAAGCAATATGATGTTCCAGAGATATACCGATTTGCCGCAAAAACCAAGGTCTATTGAAGTTTAGTAGTTTATACATATAAAACTAACTTCTTATATTTTAACGATTATGAGCAGCTAATAATTTTAATTTTCTCAGGGTGTTTTCATAAATCCTGCTTTAGTGGAACCTTTTGGTCTTACTTTAATTGAGGTACAATTTGACTAGCTAAGCTACTTTTGTGGTATTGTTCTCATTTTAATGTTAAAATGATCTCCTTTTACTCTAAATATATTCAAACTCATGCAGGCAGCAGCTCATGGGCTTCCAATGGTGGCCACTAAAAATGGGGGACCAGTGGATATTCATCGGGTAAATGAAGAATTACCTTTATATTAGTTAAATGGTCCATGTGAGGACCTTCCTCCATGTTTCTTGGTAAAGTATTTTCTCAAATAGGATTGGAAAACATAAAATTCACATTTAAATGCAACAATCTCTTGCCACAAAGGTTGTTTCAAACTCCAAAATTTCTTTTACCATTTATGTTAATGCACATGATCCTTTGGATGTATATAATGTGACTTGTAGTACTTATTATGTTTCCTTGTGATATGTTAGGCCCTCAACAATGGTTTGCTTGTCGACCCTCATGATCAGAAAGCAATTACTAATGCATTGCTCAAGTTATTGTCAGAGAAGAACCTGTGGCATGAGTGCAGGAAAAATGGTTGGAAGAACATACACCTTTTCTCGTGGCCTGAACACTGTCGTACCTATTTGACTCGGGTGGCAGCTTGCCGGATGAGGCATCCGCAATGGCAAACTAATACTCAAGGGGATGATATAACTGGTAGAGAGTCTTTCGATGATTCACTTATGGATGTTCAGGACATGTCCCTTAGGCTTTCCATTGATGCTGACTTGGCTGCAGCAAGTTCTGGGACTGATACGCAAGACCAAGTGAAGCGGGTCTTAAGCAAGATGAGGAAGCCAGATTCGGGATCAAATGACAATGATGGTGGAAATAAGCTTCCTGACAATGTAACTGGAAAATATCCTCTATTAAGGAGAAGACGTAGGTTGATTGTTATAGCACTTGATTTCTATGACAACAATGGAGCTCCTGATAAGAAGATGATCCAGATAGTGCAAAGGATCATTAAAGCTGTTCAACTAGATCATCAAACTGCCAGAGTTTCGGGATTTGCTTTATCAACAGCTATGCCAATGACAGAGATAATAGAGCTCCTTAAATCAGGAAATATTCAAGTAAATGATTTTGATGCTATAATTTGCAGTAGTGGGAGTGAAGTTTACTACCCTGGTACTTATACAGAAGATGGAAAGCTTTTGCCTGATCCAGATTATACAGCACATATTGACTATCGTTGGGGTTATGAAGGTCTAAAGAAAACCCTTTGGAATCTTATGAAGACATCTGAAGGTGAAGAAAAACCTTCCAGCCCCGTTGAGGAAGATTTGAAATCAAGCAATGCCCATTGCATCTCATACAAAATAAAGGATCTTACTAAGGTATGTGAAATTCACTTCTGTACTTGTTGCATATTTACAGTAGGTATGGCAGTTGGTTTTATTGATGAAAATGATCCTGGAAATTGTGTTTTTCAGGCAAGGAAGGTTGATGACTTGAGACAGAAGCTTAGGATGCGAGGGCTACGTTGTCATCCTATGTACTGTAGGGGATCATCTAGTATGCAGGTTATTCCACTCCTTGCATCTAGAGCACAGGCACTCAGGTAAGATTGCTCATTATAAACAATACTCAACACTTGCTCAAATTCAAGGCTTTGATGCTAGCAAACTTGCTAAGAGATTTTGCACAAATCTAATTTTAATCCTTTGGGGGAGAAGTTATAAGAAAACTGGATGTGAGTCTCAAGAAAAAAAAATAAAAAAAATCTAATTCAGTTATTTGTTTAGAGTGCGAGCCTCGAGTAGTGGTTAAAGTTACTCCTTTTTAACTAAAATATTATGGGTTTAAATTCGTAAAATAGTCTATTTGTAAATATGCAAAGATACTATTGTTGATTATAAGAATTGACCTGACGCTGACCCTCATTAGTCGGGGTTAATGGGAAGTGATTTATTCAGTTATTTGTTTAATAAATCTGCTTGTAGATTGTTCTTTCAAACCCATTGAAAGCTATGTGTAAAAAATAGTTTATTCTTATTAAAGGATATAAAATATGGGTTTAGTGTGTGTCCTGTTAAAGGACACAACCTTATGTCTTTTTAGTAATTATAATTATGTATTACAGATAGTAGATAATTATAATATTAAAGTTGTATTTTTTCACTTTTCATGTCAACAGACAGCTCCTGAAAAGAGAAAAAAAAAGTACAACTTTAGTATTATAATTATGTACTACTCGAAGTACATAGTTATAAATGCTAAAAGAACACAACCCTTGTGTCTTTTAAAAGGGACAAAACTTTTTCCCATAAAATATTTACTTTAAAACTACAATCAAGAAGCAACTAAACAGGGTTTCTGTTTGACATCAATCCGGATAGCTTTATATTATGCATTGATGTAACGTTTCGTACTTCTTAATGTAATATTGAAGATCATATTTTATCATGACCATAGAAACCCAGCTGGATATAGGTAGTTTTAAGGATCAATCCTACAATTCCCCTTGTGCATTGTTTGTGCAGATCTTACTTAGATGCTATACTTTATAATTGTAAACAATGCTGAATATTCAGTGGTTGAATGTTTACTATTATGTTAGGTATCTCTTTGTCCGTTGGAGACTGAATGTTGCAAACATGTATATCATTGTTGGAGAAACTGGGGATACTGATTATGAGGAATTGATTTCTGGAACTCACAAGACCATTATCATGAAGGGGGTTGTTTCTAAGGGTTCAGAAGAATTGCTTAGAGGTCCAGCAAGTTACCAAAGAGAAGATGTTGTCCCGAATGAAAGTCCTCTTGTTGCATACATTAGTGAAACAACTGAGGACAAGATTGCTAATGCTTTGAAGGAACTATCTAGGGTAATGTGAAGTACTACACTTCTAGGTACAATTTTTATTTTTATTTTTTTTTTCTATTTTTGAAAACAATGAGTACTAATCCATTTACCTTCACAGTACACACAATGGAAAATTGATGTAGTTCTGTTATTATGAATCATAGAATCTCGCAAAAATGATATATTGATTTATTTCTGACAAAATGTTTTTATTTTATTTATTTATTTATTTATTGGTTGTTGGTTAGGACTAAAGTACAGGTGGATATTAATGGAACCAAATACCAATGCTTGTTAGTTGGCGCCTCTTGAAATAACTAGTGCCTTTGAAAAAATTAATTGTTGCAATTTCTACCATCGCATGTCTTCCTTGAACCGTCATCAAAATTTTTATGGTTTTAACAAGTATTTACAAAAAAAAAAAAAATAACAATCTAAGATAGGAATAAATCCTCTTAAGAGGAGGAGATTGATAGATCAATTGTTAACCATTATTGATAGATCAATTGTTAACCATAGATATTTCCTATATTTATTGATAGATCAATTGTTAACCATTAAAATGATACTTTTTTTCTTTTTTATTTTAAGAGGACGAGATTGATAAAATGATAAAGCTGTTTATTAATGACCAGAAGGTTAAGGAATCAAATTTGAAAAATAATTTGATTGGATACATACAAGAATTGCCTTCACTGTACCAAAGTTTAATGAGAAGTAGTTTTTTTTTTTTGGATTCATCCATCAATGAAAGTGTTGTAGCATCCGAATTGTGAAGTAAATCGGTTGTTGTCCTTCCTTGTCTTCTGGTATTAACACAGCACTGACATCTAGAAAGCGCACAAGATCTGATATTGATTTACTAACTCTTGTGATTGGATTCATCCATCAATAAAAGTGTTGTAGCAGTTGACTTGTGAAGTAAATTGATACGAAGAGGAGGAGAGGAGCCCCTAATTGGGTAAAAGATTTTGCTGTGAACATTCATTAGAATTGTATAAAAAGTAGTTACTGTGCTGTTATACATTGTTTAGCATAGTTATTGTGTTGTTAATAAAAGATAACAGAATGTTAGGATCGGTTACTGTTCTGTTAGGGTCGGTTACTGTTGTTAGGAGTTATTCTTTGTATTTGTAAATGGTGACGTGGCATTGGAGGGTTACAATTGTAGCTTGCTGTTATGTGTATAAAAGGACAGCTGTTGTAACAGGGAATTCATTCAGAAATTAAAAGAGGAATATTCAGTTACTTTTTCTTGCCCCTTTCGTTACTTTTCTCTGATTAAGGGTTCAACCCTTTATCATTGGTGCTTTCATTCATCGATTTTTCACATTGAAGATGAGAATTCAAGAGTTAGCAGAAGAACTAGGTTCCTTTCAAACACGGGTGGATCGGAGTTTGGAGGAGATTCAGCAACGATTTGGTGATCATCAAACCCAACTCTCGCGAATCGATGTTCAACTTCAACAGATCCATGCAGCGGTGGTGGGAACGACCAATCGTGGCGGGGAGAATGTTCATCCGAGAGGCAACACGGATTCTTCAGGTTCGATTCCTTTCCGGTTCGATCCTAATGATTCCAGAAATGTAATGAAATCTGTAAAGATGGACCTGCCCTCTTTTGATGGCAAAGATCCAACTAGTTGGATTTTTCGGGTGGAGTTGTACTTTGGGTTGCAGCAAATACCTGATTCTCTCAAGGTGCAGTTGGCGGGCATGCGTATGGAGGGTTCGGCTGGTCCTTGGTTTCAGTGGCTTTTTAGTGGTGGAACCATCCATTCATGGGAGGATCTGAAACATGCAGTAAAACAACGATTTGGGGGTACAGCCTACACTGATCTAAGGGGTGTCCTGTCCAAATTGACTCAGGAGGGGATTATCGCGGAGTATATTAGGAATTTTGAGGCACTGATTAATCAGGTAACTGATTTTTCAGATGAGGTGTTAATGTGTTTTTTTGTTTCTGGATTACAGCCTGAATTCAGACGTGCCATTCAATTACATAGACCTACAACTCTACACCAGGCTATGCAATTGGCCCTCACTTATGAATCTCACTTTTCTGAGCTACGTTCATCATTGACACCTTCTACCAGAAAAAATTTTCCCAAGCCAATCTCGATTGTGGAACATAATCCATCATCTGAGGTAGTGCAGCCAGTGAAGCCATTCTTACCGGCTTTACCTTCAAATGTTCCTATCAAAAAATTCTCCAATGAATATTTACAGAAGCGTAGAGAGGCAGGACTCTGCTACACATGTGATGAGAAGTGGACATCTAAACATCGATGTAAAGCTAAGTTGTTGATGATGGTAGGGGAATTTGATAAGGAGGAAGACGATATGGAGGAGAACATAGTGTGGCAACCTGAACAAGAACCGCGGGAATGTCATGATGCAGCCCTTCACTCTCTTGAGTGTGATCACAATCCCAGAGCTTTACAGTTCACGGTTTCATTGGGTGGCAGGTTAGTTTCAATTTTAATTGATTCTGGCAGCTCTCATAATTTTGTCCAAAAAGAATTGGCAGAGCAAATGGGTCTTCCAATGGTCAGAATTTCCAGAATGAGAGTCTTTCTGGGCAATGGGGAATTTCTGGTGTGTGAGAAAAAATGTCCTGCTGTGGTATTGAATATTCAGGGTTGTGACTTCAAGGTTGATTTGTGGGTAATTGAGTTGAAGAGTTTGGGAGTCATTTTGGGCATAATGTGGTTGAGCTCTTTGGGAAGGGTAATTCATGATTACAGTGAATTGTCAATGGAATTTAATTGGAAAGGGAAAAGGGTGACACTGTGTGGTCAAGGAAGCAAGGAAGGGGTGTTGCAACACATGGGCAAATGTTTGTCCCTAGCAGTAGATGATGCAGCTTTGGTGGAACCCAGCACCCTGTTGCCTGAGCTAACAGCTTTGAAGGAGAAAATTCCTTTGGAGGTATGGAGTGTTTTAGTTGAATATCAGGCGGTTTTTCAATTGCCACACGGCTTACCTCCTCTAAGGGATTGCGATCATGCCATCCACCTAATTCCCGGTTCTAAACCTGTGAATGTGAAGCCCTATAGGTATGGCCACAATCAAAAAGCTGAGATTGAGAGGCAAGTAGTTGAACTGTTGCAATCTGGTCTAATCAAAACCAGTCGTAGCCCATATTCCTCCCCTGTTTTGTTGGTCAAAAAGCAGGATAATTCTTGGAGGATGTGCATAGATTATCGAGCTTTGAATGCTATCACTGTTAAGGATCGTTTTCCAATCCCAACAATTGATGAGCTCCTTGATGAGTTGAAGGGTGCTGTTGTATTTTCCAAGCTAGACTTGAGGAGTGGATACCATCAAATAAGGCTGCTCTCAGGGGATACTCCTAAAACAGCTTTCCGTACTCATGATGGCCACTACGAGTTCATGGTGATGCCTTTTGGATTAACCAACGCTCCTTCTACCTTTCAATCGGCCATGAATCAAATGTTTCGACCTTATTTGAGAAGATTCATCATTGTTTTTTTTGATGACATCTTAATATATAGTGGGTCCTTCTTGCAACATTTGGTTCATCTTCGGTTAACTTTAGCTTGTTTACAGCAGAATCATTTCATGGTGAAGCTTAGCAAGTGTGGTTTTGCTTTATCCGAAATAGACTATTTGGGGCATTTGGTTTCGGGAGAAGGAGTCAAGGCTGATCCAAGGAAGATAGAAGCAATGATGCAGTGGCCTCAACCTAAAAACATTAAGCAATTGAGAGGGTTCATAGGTCTTACTGGCTACTATAGACGATTTATTAGACAATATGCTTGCATGGCAGCTCCTCTTACTGACCTTCTGAAAACTGCTGCTTTTTTGTGGAGTGCTGATGCAGAAAAGGCTTTTTCCTTGTTGAAAGAAGCAATGTCTTCCACTCCAGTTTTATCATTGCCTGACTTCTCTCTTCCTTTTATTATTGAAACAGATGCATCTTCATTTGGAATTGGTGCTGTATTGTTGCAACAAAACAGACCGATAGCTTTTTTTAGCAAGAAGCTGGGCCCTAGAATGAAAGTTGCATCAACATATGTTAGGGAGCTGTTTGCTGTGACTGAGGCTGTCAAAAAATGGCGCCACTATTTGTTGGGTTCTAGATTTGTAATCAGAACTGATCACAGAAGTCTAAAGGAGCTTCTATCTCAGACCATCCAAACTTTGGAGCAGCAGAAGTATGCCTACAAGCTAATGGGGTATGATTTCTCCATTGAATACAAACCTGGAATCACTAATATTGTTGCTGATTCCCTGTCTCGAAGAGATGAAGGAGAGGATACTAGTTCATGTTTATCACTTGTTTCAGAAATTTCCTTCAAAATTGTTGATCAGATTAAGCACGAGAACAACACAGACCCGGAATTGCTATTGACTCATTCGAAATTGAAGAAAGGTGAGTGTACTGATCCCTGTGTTTCTGAGAAGAATGGAATTTTATTCCATAAACATCGCTTCCTTCTTAGTTCCAATTCTGATTTGAAGCAAGAGCTACTATCTGAAGCTCATGATACTCTGTTGGGGGGTCATGCTGGGGTGACACACACTCTTCTTCGTTTGTCGGCTTCCTTTTATTGGCCAAAAATGAGGAAGGACGTTACTCGGTTCATCAAGGAATGTGCCACTTGTCAATTTGTTAAAACAGCCACCACTCCGCCATTTGGATTGTTGCAGCCTTTACCAATTCCTCATGGAGTTTTTGAAGATCTTAGCATGGATTTTATAACGGGACTTCCATCTTCCCGTGGTCTTTCTGTGATTCTTGTCGTGGTGGACCGTCTTACAAAATATGCACATTTTGGGGCATTATCTCATCCGTATACCGCAGCGAGAGTGGCAGCACTTTTTTGTGATATGGTAGTGAAGCTCCATGGGTATCCAAAAACAATAGTTTCTGATCGAGACAGTGTGTTCTTGAGTCAGTTTTGGACTTTGTTGTTTAAATTTAGTGGAACAAAGCTGCATACAAGTACCGCATATCATCCTCAATCCGATGGACAATCAGAAGTTACAAATAGGTATTTGGAGCAATATCTTCGAGCTTTCTGTTCCGATGAAAATCATAGATGGTCTTTCTATTTGGGATGGGCTGAGTTGCATTATAATACAGCCCATCACTCATCTATTGGCATGAGTCCCTTCCAAGCATTATATGGGAGGTTACCAACACTGATTCCTTATTATCATCAAGGCATGGTGAGGGTGGAAGCGGTAGACTCCACTTTAACTCATCGTAATGAGTTGCTAGCTCAACTTAAGAATCATTTGCAAGGAGCTCAGAATCGGATGAAGGTGCAAGCGGATAAACATAGAAAGGACATCTCTTTTGATGTAGGGGATCTGGTCCTTGTGAAGCTGCAGCCTTACAGGCAGCTCACGGTAGCAACCAAACACAATCAGAAATTATCGAAGAGATATTTTGGCCCGTTTCCGGTTGTCCGCATTTTGAGTCCAGTAGCTTACCAATTGCAGCTGCCACAGGGAAGCAAAATACACTCCTCTTTTCATGTTTCGGTCCTGAAACCCTTCAAGGGTGACCATCCTACCTTGGTTCCGACTTTACCAGTTCTCAGTCATGGCAATTTCCCTGTTCAGGAACCTGCTGCTGTTCTTATGTCTCGCACAGGTTCAGGCAAAAATAGTTCTGGTACTCAATACTTGATTCAGTGGTCTCATTCATTGCCAGAAGATGCCACTTGGGAGAATGAACATGACCTTAAACGGTTTTACCCTCATTTGAACCTTGAGGACAAGGTTACTTTGCCAGATGGGGGTAATGATACGAAGAGGAGGAGAGGAGCCCCTAATTGGGTAAAAGATTTTGCTGTGAACATTCATTAGAATTGTATAAAAAGTAGTTACTGTGCTGTTATACATTGTTTAGCATAGTTATTGTGTTGTTAATAAAAGATAACAGAATGTTAGGATCGGTTACTGTTCTGTTAGGGTCGGTTACTGTTGTTAGGAGTTATTATTTGTATTTGTAAATGGTGACGTGGCATTGGAGGGTTACAATTGTAGCTTGCTGTTATGTGTATAAAAGGACAGTTGTTGTAACAGGGAATTCATTCAGAAATTAAAAGAGGAATACTCAGTTACTTTTTCTTGCCCCTTTCGTTACTTTTCTCTGATTAAGGGTTCAACCCTTTATCATAAATCGGTTGTTGTCCTTCCTTGTCTTATGGTACCAACACAACACTGATATCTAGAAAGAGCACAAGATCTGATATTGATCTACTAACTCTTGACTAAACATTTTTATCAAAAAAAAATCCTCTAGTGTCTGATGTAACTTAACCACCCGAAGGAAAAAATCTTATACATATATGACACATTGATGTTTTTATCTATGACACATTTTTTTTTAACTTTTTTAAACATGCGTTGGTGTTTTCCATCTTTTTATATTTTGAATTACAAACATTAATGGCCAATTAACTAGCCAGAAAAAGCATTGACTTTTGCAAAACTTTCGAGGAGCACAGTAAAGGCAAGCTGTTTTGTTGTGAAGGGAAAGTCTAGAAGGACCACGGATAATTTGTGGTTAGAAGACAAATGGATGGTTGGCTACAGGTACAGCTATAAAAAAAAAAATCGGAGAAGTTCAAAAGTTTTCTTTTTATTTTCTCTAAAATTATTTAATTTTTTGAATTTTTTTTTTTTTTGTATTACTTAACTCCTTTGTACTTTTTTCCTTCCAAGTCTATCTTTAATGCCGTTAAATACTGGACTTATTTGTTCATTTTGTGCCTATGAACAATTAAAAAAAAAAAAACACAGGAGAAGTAAGTGATTAAAAGAAAGAAGCATAACAGGATAAGTGATAAAATGCGAAACCATAAGAAGGTTTTTGAATCTTTCTCTTATATAACTAAAAAATGTAAAAAAAAAATATATATCAAACAAATAATATGGAACTCAACAAGATAATGAGTGTATATGACCATTGCAAATAAAAAGTGGTCTGTTCAACATCCACTAAAATTTATTGTCAAAAAAAAAAAAAGGTTTTAATACCTTTTGAGAATTGAGACAAACATGATATGTTTTTTTTTTTTATAGTATTTTTAATGTGTTATGTGGCGTGATTTGGTTGGTTCATACCACATTTAAATAATTTTAACAAACAAATAAATAAATTTCTTTTACAACGGGATCATAAGACGAATCACTTTCCTTGAACAAATAATTCTCACTCAACATATTTTACAAGTTTTAATTTGGTAATTGGTATGACCCTCAAAAGAGAAAGAGGAATATTGTCTTTCTTAATTGCTTTTTTTTTTTTTTTTATAAAAAATATGGTATAAGACAATCTGTTTGTATCAAGTGGCATAATTTGGTTGGTTCATACCGCTACTTAAATAATTTCAACAAAAAGTAATAAAAAAAATCATTTTCACTATAAGTGTTGGGAACTCGGTTCCCTCAAACTCGGCTAAACAGTCTTTTCGCGGAAGTCAATCAACAAGATCCTGGATCTCGAATCTCGACAATTACCTCGGCCTGAACTTCACCAGAGAGGAAAAACAAAAACGCAAACAGGAGAGAGAAGGAGAACACAAACAAATTTTAACGTGACAAAACATTCTCCAATGAAGAAGTAAAAACCCACGGGACCTAGTCCAGATCAAAAATTCACTATGAAAATAATGGTTACAAAGAATCAAGATTCAACAATGTGGTGGTTAACATAACCTCTCCAACAATGATGATAGAACTCCCCTAGAGATGTTTCATTCAAACTCTCTCTAGAGATTTCTCAAATACAAATCATAAAGTTTTTCTCACAAGTCTCTCAAACAATTTTTCTCTCAAATTTTCTGATCTCTCATTCTAACCTAACCTCCACCCACAACTAATGAATATATAGTGGAGGTGGAATCTAGGGTTATAGTTTTTAGAAAATCCCTCAATAGGCTTGGGCGTAGCATTGAAGGAGGAAGGCCAACAAATCTCTCCCTCCGACTTCAATGCGTCGGCTTCAGCATCAACCCGGCTCCTTCACGGCCGTCTTCAAATTTTCTTGCTGGACCAATTTTGGTCAGTGTGCAATTTGACGAGTTCTAGCTCTCCACCTTCCACCACATCCCGGATCCAGTGATACCTGACATCAATATGCTTAGTGCGAGAGTGATAGGTCGAATTCTTCGCAAGATGGATTGCGCTTTGATTGTCACAACCCAGCTCGTACTTGTCTTGATCATGGCCGAGTTCCATGAGGAACTTCTTCAACCACAGCATCTCTTTGCTTGCCTCAGTAACGGCAATGTACTCAGCCTCTGTTGTCGATAGTGCAACACACTTTTGAAGTTTTGATTTCCAAGAGACGGCTCCTCCAGCAAATCTCATCATGTATCTCGTTGTCAACTTCCTCGAGTCGAAATCTCCCCTAAATCAGAATCCGAGTAGCCTTGCAACTCGGCTTTGCCTTCTCCAAATCGGAGATATAAGCTGGTCGTACCTCTGAGGTACTTGAGGATCCACTGCACTGCTGCCCAATGCTCTTTTCCTGGGTTTGATAGATATCGACTTACCATTCCAACAGCATACGCCAAGTCGGGTCTAATGCAAACCATTGTATACATCAAGCTTCCGATGGCGGATTGGTACCAGATCTTCAGCATCTCATCTTTGTCTTCATCAGATCTCGGACATTGCTTCTGGTACAGCTTTATGTGTCCGACTAGGGGGGTGCTCACTATTTTGGCTTTGTCCATGCTGAATCTCTTCATAATCTTCTCAATATATTTCTCTTGACTTAGCCACAGTAGCTTCTTTTGTCTATCTCGGATAATCTTGATTCCAAGAATCTGCTTTGCAGGGCCGAGGTCCTTCATTGCGAAGACGAGCTCAACGCCTTCTTCAGGGCGGCTATCCTCGATTTGTCTTTCCTTACAATAAGCATGTCATCAACATATAACAATAATATCAAAAAATATCTAGCCTCATACCTCTTCACAAATACGCAGTGGTCGGCTTCTGTCTTCTCAAACTTGTGATCAGTCATGAATGATTCAAACTTCTTGTATCACTGTCGAGGTAAAGTTTTGTAACTGTAGTTTTAAACTGGTAGTCGAATACTCCTTGCTGGAGTATTAGAATACTTTTCTTTCCCAGAAAAGTATTCGGATACCTTTGAAGAAGTATTCGAATACTAGAAAGTATTCGAATACAGTAAGGTTTGGTATTTGGATACTGTGGTATTCGGATACTGGGGGGAAAAGTATTTGGATACTTGGTAGTATTCGAATACTTAAATGAGAGTAATCGAATACTTTCTGGAGAACTGGAGTATTCGATAACTACTCGTGGAGTATTCGAATAGCTCCTGGAGAAACAGCATGAAATGAGTTACACTACAAGAAATTCGGCATTCAGCGACACTCGTTTAGCCACATGGATAAGAATGTTAGAAAATCCCTAACTTTGCAACATGGAATGTCAATGTGGCAAATAAGGGGTCATACAAATATGCCCAAATGCCACAATATCAGTTTTACATTCATTTCTTTTTATTTTTTATTTTTTTGGTAAACCGTTCTTTTCTTTTTCTTTCTTTTTTTCTTCGTATTTTCACCCTTTTCTCTTTTAGGGTCTCTCTTTCTCATATTTTGGTTGTCTATGTTTTGAACCCTAAGCTACCATTAGCATTCTTTCTCCAAGGCTATACATACAAACCATGATGATAATTTATTTTAAATTTCCTCTTTTCACTCGTTCTGGCATTCATTTTCGTCATCTCCAAAGTTTCTTCCATCGATGTTGATGCTTCCGATGGTACACTTCCTCACTCACTCTCTATCCCTCACTGACTCTCTTTCGTGTGTAAATTCGTAGGGATATGGTGAAAATGTAATGTGGATTTTGATAATCACAGTGTTGGACAATGGAAACCAAGAGCGGAGAACAATTTCTTATATGTGAGTGCTAGACTGCTATTTTTTCCTTAGACCATCTTTTGTGTTTGCATGTGCTATTAAAATTTTACCAATCCTTAGGTTTTTTTATTATTGCTCTGCTTTTGCATTTTGCATGATCAATATGATTTGTTCTTCTATTTGAAAATTAAATTCGAATATAATTTAAACGAAAAATGCATGTGGTGCCAAATCAATTTATAATAGGAATTAACTTCCTCTCAGTGAATGCACTATGAGTGTTATGACTTGCAGTTGGAGGTTTGTAAAAACAATTTCTTTGTCCATTTTTGGAGAATCTAGCTGATCTCATCTCACTAATAATTGATTCCTATTCAGATGCCTATGGAGAACGACACAACAATCAGGAAAGAAAGTTCAGTCAAAATATTAATGTGATTTTGATCCTTGTTAATGTAGTTGTGATATTCTTACGAACTCTTGGGTGCTTCTTCGGTACTGTTTATTGATCTTATTTATTTAATCTGAATAGGATAGAAGATATTGAGTTTTATTGGATGTTTTTCACTGAATAAAAAACAAAAGGATGTTATCATCCAAAACTAAAACTATGCATGGTCCAATTGAAACTATTATGGTTGTTCTGCCTTCCATTACCTCAAAGCCCAATGTTTTTCTCTTTTCTTTTCCAATATATTTTAAGTGTGCTCTTTGTATGAACCCATTGAAAGAACAACTTTTGGGGAACATGGTAAAGGAAAAAGGGTTCTTTGATGTAGAATTATTTGACAGTTTCTAGACATTCTAATTTGCAGTAATCCATCATCTTGTAGTCACTTGTTCTTATTTTTACAAGTTTACTCAATAACAGCCCTTCTTGCAGTTTTGTGAACACTTGGATCCATGTGGGCCAGTGACCAGGCACCCTTGTCCAGTATTTCCTCCATTTTGTGCTCCTCTCCCTTTCTCCCACCACCTCCAATTTCAACTCCAAGTAATATTTATTGCTGATTTGAAGCTTTAATTTTATACGAATGTTACTTATAAATTTCATATGCCTTATATTGCAATTGCTTTGTTTTCAAGGTTATTTTCTTAGTCCGTATTTTAACATAAAAGCTCATGTTATATCTTTGGTAATGGCTATCTCATTTTTTTTTTCTTTCTTGTTTTTTAATAATAGATGTGGCTTATAATGGCTGGCCATATTCCATCATATTTTTCTTTTTCTTTTTCTTTTTTTATTAATTGGCTATTAATTATGGGTCAGGGCATGAATATGTTACTTTTCACTCAACATGCTAGGTGTACGGTCTTCTGCTACACATTTGTTGAATGTGTTGTTAAGTTTTGAAGATTAAATTCTTTATTGACCCATTTGGAATTGGAATGAGAAGTCATTGGTCAGTTATGTATTGTAATAGGTTCAAGATCTATTTGTCCTCCATGGTTTACATTTGTATCTCATGTAACTATATATCAAAAAATTAAATGTCCTATTGTGACTTCCTTTGCAATCCTCCCACAGGTTATGGTATTGCCAAAGGTGTTAATACTTTTTTTGTTACTTGCTAATTGAGGATGTATATGTATATCCCACAGGTCAGGGTACATTTCATATTGCCAAAGGTGTCAATGGAGGTAGAATAATGAATGCATTTCAAATTTGTTACTTGCTAATTTGATTTTCATTCAGAATATTGAGTATATTTTTAATAATGATTTGGTTATGTAGGTCTCAAAGAACAAGAAGAATGGTAAGTCAAAGATGAATCCAAAATCTGCTACAATGACTAATGCTTCTGTGGGGCTAACTAGAGAGAAGTCTTCAAGCCTGAGCCCAAAAGATCCCGCAATTCTCAAATTAAATTCCAAATCAAGAGCTGACAAAGGTCCTGCAACCGATTCACATAGCCTTTATGCAAGAGTAAGCCCCCAATCACGGGCTTTTCTTTAGTACTGTTGCTAGTAAATTGCATATTGGCTAAAAGGTTTTGATTTTTTTACCTCTTGCGTTGTGCAGAGGATAAGAGAAAGAATAAATGAAAGGTTGAAAATCCTACAAAATCTTGTCCCTAATGGAACCAAGGTACGTAGCTTTCTTAATACATAATGAAATGTTTAGTATATATGCTCAAGTTCTCAAGCTTGCTTCCTTCCCTGATGAAATGTAGGTGGATATCAGCACCATGCTCGAGGAAGCTGTACAGTATGTGAAGTTTTTGCAACTCCAAATCAAGGTAACTTGAAAACCTTCCTTATCCAGGATGTAAACATTAGCTCTGTACTAAGATTTTATTATCCATTTTTAAATTTTGTTTTGGCAATAGATAATGATTATTTTGATTTGATTGTAAGAGCTTCTGAGTTCTGACGATATGTGGATGTATGCTCCCATTGTCTCACTAAAGACACAGCCAGGGCTATAAGATTGAGTACACAAAGATGAATGAATGAAAAGAAGGGCTCACTATTCTTATTGAGAGACGCCAATTTCAGAGGCAAGTATACCTTATCAAAATTAAAGCCAAACTGGTAAAGTTAATGCACTTTGACTTGTTTCCTTATTTTGATTTGTTTATTATATGAAAACTATATTACAGCCGTTTATGAAGTTTAAAATTTGAAAACTAGTTCTACATATAAATGAAAGGTTTATTGTTTATTTGAATCAATTTGATTTGTTACATACTCATGCTAAATAAAATTATTTGGGTTGCTTTTTAGCATTCTTCCCACAACATTTTAGTTTTTACAGTACACTATGTCAACTTGGTTAGAGACCAACGAGACATTAACCACGGATGCTTTAGAGGGTGAAATTTTATCTTGTTACAGTTGTTTAGACTTTAAGATCCAGTGATTGTCTGTTCAGTAAAGTTTCTTCTTGCCATAGGAGGGGTAACTCATTGCAAGAGGTCAGGACAGATTGGCATTGGGCCTGCCTTCTTGTAACTGTATTTCTAACCAGTTTTTACTGGGAAAGAATCGATTCAATTAAAGGCTTCTGTACTTATATACTCATCATCTTTGTCTCACTATATAAACTTTGGGAAAACATTTTCTCATGTTGCATGAGAATTTAACTCTTATTTTAGTGACCCTTCGATTTGCGTGCAAAGCTTTTCTTTTTCTTTTTTTAATAAATGCGGGGACCACCATTAATTGAGTCACAACATAAGAATTCAAATCTCATGCAACATGAGAAAATCAATTCCCATAAACTTTTGTACACCTCTTCATATTCTGTAGCAATTGCAAATTCTTGTACACCTCATTTTATAATTTTTATTTGAATTTTATCCTCTTAGTTTGCAAGTAATACTGTAGATTATTTGTTTTAATAAGAAACTATTGTAGAATGTGTGTTTCTAAGTATTATCGGCTTTCCATAATTCTTCAAGAGTCCCTAACTTTGTGAGCTTGTGGCCTTCCTCATAAACTTAAGTGCAACTAAAGTTCTAACGAAACAGAAACAGGTACCCATTGGTTATGAGATTGTAAGGCAATATCCTTACTCATATTCAGTATTTGAATTTTTTGTGTTTAGCTTAGAGCTTCTTCAATTAACTTGATTGCTGACTTCTTACATTCTGAAATTGTTATGGTCAGCTATGCATGGGTTCTATGATATTATCTTCAATAGTGGCCTTTTTTTCCTTTGGTAGGATTTTTTTTATTTAATAAAATTGTAAGTTTAATTTGTTCCTATGTAACTTGGTAACCCATTGTTATGATGCAGACTCGTTTCTTCTTTCAACAACTAATATATGGGGTCAGCTATTGCCATGCAATGGTAATTAAACTTTCCCCTTTCTTCACTATCCAATCTAATTTGTGTTGACCACTATACTCTACAGTGGAATGAAGTATAGGTAATGTTTCATTCTTCTGAACATTATGTTTGATGTATCAATCTTCTGTGTAATATGTCTCTTCATGAAGCATGTCACCGGGACCTGAAGTTGGAAAACACTTTGTTGGATGGAAGCCCAGCGCCTCATTTGAAGATATGTGATTTTGGGTACTCTAAGATAAGGGTATCTTTATCTAACTAGTTCTTCATGGTGTGAGTTCCTTGCTTATCTATTTTATTGGGATATGTTAGGTTGAGTGATGTTTACCTCCAATAACTTTATGCTTCTGAGTGCTTTTTTAGTTTCCTTATGTGAGTTGCTTTTGTTCTTCAGATTTTGACCGTGACGACTGATAATTGAATTAGGGAGCTTCTTATCTTGATAAAAGATGATTTCAGTAATTAGGGATATTGGAAAGGGGCAATTCTGCATGACTATTTACGGGAGTTGGTTGTTCAAACCTTGATATCCACTTCTATATATGGCATTATACACTCAATCATTGGCTGTCAACCTTTACTGATCTTGGGAGTGACAAAGCCTACAGTGATCATGTACACATTTATGCTCAATTTTGCAAAAGAAAGATCAGAGTTGGGTCGAAATCTATTTCTGGCATGGACTCATGGGGAATAAGTTTTTCTTTTGATTTTTTTTTCTCCATGTTTTCATATGGAGACCCTGAAGCAATTGTGTTCTAGTACCATCGATCATAATGTGACTTAACATTGTCCTGTTTTCTTTTATAACCTAAATCTTGATGTCTTGTATGAATTCTTCAATAATATCAATAAAAAAAATACATATCCAAAATTGGATATCGGTTTTGGAGTTTGATTCACATTTTATCGTATTTTTACTATTTTGCACGAGCTATGTTTAATATTATTTTATTTATTGATGTAATTTTATTAAATTGAAATATCTTTAATTAAAAAAAATCATATATTTAGCCACATTCATGATGCATGTGGCTAAAAAAAATTTCAGACATAAATAGCCACATTTTTCTTATTGTGGCAAATTATAGAGTTTAACCACATTTATAAAGTGGATAAATTAACAATAAATGTGGCTAAAAAAAGGCTACCACACTCTGTCAAAATGTGGCTAAGTGAATAAAACAATGTGGTTAAATTATTGCAATACCACTATTAGCCACATTGAATTAAAATGTAGTAAAGTTAATTAGCCATATTTTTTATCAAGGTTTGCCACATTTTTAAATGGGGCTAAATAACATTTTTTTTTTGTAGTGTTATAATGAGTATGAAAGCCCTAATCACTTAGTGTAATCTTGAGTAACGTTTATTGATGATTAATTATTGCTTAAACAGATTGTGATTGTGCTATTTGTGGGCCTTGAGCTAGTGTGGACTCTTGGTATTGGATAGTTAGCTTGCAAGGTAAGCTTTCGTGTCCTCGGTTTAGCCATTGTTGGTTCCACCATTCCCCATGGGGGGATGGTTTATATGCATGTTGTGTTTTCATGCTTGATGATTTGAAATGATGTTGAACTGTTAAGTGTAAGGGCCTTATAATATGCATGTGTTGTTCCACTTTGACAGTAAGCCTGAGTATGTAGCGTCATACAAAATGGTGAGACTGGGGTGGATGCAAGTAGCGCCTTGCACATTGTGTGGGTAATAGACGTATTCCTGCATTTTCTCTGGCCATTAGATTATATTGACACACATGACATGGTTATCTGTGCCTTACACTGATTTTGGAACTTATATATATTGTGTAAACTATTTTAGAACTTATATTGCACACGTAAGTGAGCTTGGGCTGGAAGATCCTTGAGGACCCCTTGTCTTACTGAGATTTCTTTTTAGAGATCTCACCCCACGTTTGGGGCACCATTTCAGGTTCAGGTAATGCGGGGGTTGAGACCTCTAGCGGCAGGAGGCTAGAGCTTAGCTGATTTATATGCTGCTATGTTGATTATGATGAATGCTGGATTATGTCTGTTGCTATTTTGCTGTTAGCTTTATTATTATGTTGCTGTTGTTGAGACTTTGTTGGCTTTGTTGCCTTATTTGGTGAGCATGGGGATTGTCCATGCCGCATTAATTTGACTATGTCTTGTTTTAGATTCAAGTTGTAATAATGTATCAGGATTATGTCCGGACTACGTGTTGTAGTTCCGTGATTTTAGATACTCACTGTTATTTATATTATGTGGTATTTCAGTTAGTTGTCTCTTGCAATATCATACAAGCGATGTTTTTACGAAAGTGATTAAGTAACTAACTTGGCTGAGTATAATGACGTCATAATTGAATAAAAGAAAAAGATATTTCGCATGTTAATTAAGCGTGGCTTAATACGATGATATGTTAACAAACCGGAAATATACGGGGTGTTACACCATGGCTAACACGGTTCGGACTGAGATCATTTTCATCACAGGAGAAAAAATCTCCTCAAAGTCTACTCCTTTCTTCTGATTGCAACATTTCACTACAATTCGGGCTTTGTATCTCGACTTTTGTCCTTTCTCTGCATTCTTAATCTTGTAGACCCATTTATTTTTTAGAGCTCGTCTTCCTTTAGGCAGCTCAGTCTGCTCATAAGTCTGATTTTCGTGCAGAGACGTCATCTCGTCTTGCATTGTCTTTTCTCATTCTTCTTTTTCTGAGCTTATAACAGCCTTGTCATAACTCCGAGGCTCACCGTGTCTTGGTCATCATCAACTTGTTGCTGGTCATCATTTTCTTGATTTTCTCCCCCTGCTTCAGCTCAGACAGGAGGGATGTGTTCTTCAAGTCTAACAGTAACCCGGACTTTGGGCTTCGAGATGCCATGAATGGTCTCATCTTCATGAAAGATCACATCTCGGCTTCTCACTATCTTCTTATTGATTGGGTCCCAAAGTCAGAACCTGAACTCACATCTAGGCGAACCAAGATAAATGCGTTCTTTAGTCTTCTCATAAAGTTTAGCCATTTCATCTTTAGGGATATGCACGAAAGCTCGACATTCAAACACCTTCAATTGATTATAGGCCGTTTTCCGACCTGTCCAGACTTCTTATGGAATTTCTCCTTCAAGTGGTCGGGATGGTGAGAGGTTGATCAGGTCAACCGCAATTCTGACGGCTTATCCCCAAAATGATTTCGGCAATATGGCATTGGATAACATACTTCGGACCTTCTCTTCAATAGTCCTATTCATCCTCTCAGCAAGTCCATTCGGCTGTGGAGTCTTGGGGGGCGTCTTCTCAAGTCGAATCTCGGCTGCTCTGCTGTATGCATCAAAAAGGCCGCAATACTCACCACCATTGTCAGATCGGACCACCTTCAATTTCTTTCCAGTCTCCCTTTCAACCATAGTATGAAATTCTTTAAAGGATTGGAGCACCTGATCTTTAGATTTCAACAAATATACCCACATTTTGCGAGACTGATCACCAATGAATGAAACAAAGTACTGAGCTCCTCCAAGAGATATTTTCGACATGGAGCAAACATCAGTATGGACGAGGTCAAGAATATACTTGCGGCTTCTGGGTTGATCCGGTTTCACAAAAGAAACCTGGTGTTGCTTTCCAGCTAGGCAGTGCGTGCAACTCTCCAACGCTTGGCCTTTCAACCCTTTCAATAATCCTTTCTTGTGCAGGATTTGGAGCCCTTTCACGCTCATGCGGCCGAGGCGCTTGTGCCATAGCTCCAAGCTAGGTCCATCTCGGACAAAATTGGCTTCTCCACCATTGATCTTTCCTTGCATCACGTACAAGGAGCCTTCCTTCTTACCTACATCAACAACCAAGTTTCCCTTGGCCAGTTTCCATCTAACACTACCAAAGTAGTTCACAAACCCGACATCATCAAGTTGGCCTACCGAGATTAGGTTCAATCGCATGTCAGGAACATGCCTTACATATTTCAACACAAGTCAGCACCCAACATCCATGGTCAGGGTCACATCACCGACACCAACAATCTTGCTGGTCACTTGATTTCCCATCTTCACGAATCCAAAATCACCACCTCGGTAAGAGGAGAAAAAATCTTTATGTGAAGTAACGTGGAAGGAGGCACCAGAGTCAACAATCCAGGTGCAGTCATCATATGCAACATTCAAATAATTATCCTCATCAAGGAGGAATATCTCGGCATCAGAATCGGCATCCACCGCAGTGGTGCTCTTGTCTTCCCTCTTCTTGGGAATAATCTGATTCGGCTTCACAAAGTCGTTCTTCTCAACATTCTGCAGAGTCCATTAGTCTGACTTCTTATAACCTGTCTTTCCACAGTAGAAGCACTTCAAATCATATTTCGGCTTTGACAAACCTCTGGACTTTCCTCTTCTGTCACGATCTCGACCTCGGCTCTTGCTTCTACACCGGGAGTCGAATTTCCCTTTGTTTTCAGTAACGTTGGCCTCAGACATGCTCGAAACACCTCGTTCTCTTCTCCTGGCTTCTTCGTTCAGGAGGCTGTCAGTCACGACATCCATCTTCAATTTTCCATCTGGAGTCGAATTACTCAAGGTCACCACCAGAGTATCCCAGCTTTCCGGCAGCAAGCTCAACAGCAGCAAAGCCTGTATCTCATCATCTATTTTCATCTCAGCCTTTGACATTTGATTCACAATACCTTTGTAGGTGTTGAGGTGCTCAATCATGCTCATGTCGTCCTTCTATTCCAGCTTCACAAGTCGGCGAACCAGGGGTGCTTTCTTCCTGTGAGTCTTCTTCTGAATCATGGACTCCAACTTTGTCCACAACTCATACGCGTTCTTGAACTCGGACACGTGCTCAAAGAGGTTTTTGTCAATGTATTTCCTGATTGTAGCTACCGCCTTACGAATCTAGATCTCTCACTCCTTATCGGTCTTGCCCGCCGGTCTCTCATCAAGGATAATGGGATCATGTAAATCTTTGCAATAGAGATGATCTTCCATTATCGGTCTCCAATAGGTGAAATTATCTACGGTCAAGCTGAACATATCTCCATCATGGGTTATGCCACCAGTCTCCATCTCGTCTCCCTCGGAACCCGTCGAACTCGGGCTTTGATATCACTGTTGGGAACTCGGTTCCCTTAAGCTCGGCTAAGAGCCTTTTTACGGAAGTCAATCAATAAGATCCTGGATCTCGAATCTCGGCAATTACCTCGGCCTGAATTTCACCAGGTCGGGCAGCGCTGCGGAAAAACAAGAACGCAAATAGGAGAGAGAGAGAGAAGGAGAACACAAACAGATTTTAACGTGGGAAAACCTTCTCCAATAAAGAAGTAAAAACCCACGGACCTAGTCCAGATCAAAAATCCACTATGAAAATAATGGTTACAAAGAATCAAGATTCACCAATGAGGTGGTTAACATAACCTCTCCAATAATGATGATAATCAAACTCCTCTAGAGATGTTTCACCCAAACTCTCTCTAGAGATCTCTCAAATACAAAGCATAAAGTTCTGCTCTCAAATCTCTCAAACAATTTTTCTCTCAAATTTTCTGATATCTCATTCTAACCTACCTCCACCCACAACTAATGAATATATAGATGAGTGAAATCTATGGTTAGGGTTTTTAGGAAACCCCTCAATGTGCTTGGGCTTAGCATTGAAGGAGGAAGTCCAACAATGAGATCTCAACACTAATCACTTTCTTTTAAAAAAAAAAATCTTACTCAATGTTTTGCTAAATTTTAGTTGGTATGACTTATAAAAGAGGAATATTTTCTTTCATCGTTGTTTTTTTAGAAAAAATGGTATTAGACAATTAGATTGCGATTGGTTCATATTAATTTTTAATCAATTCAGCAAACATAAAAATATATTATTTTTATCACGACATTGAAACATTAATCACTTTCCTCAAAAAAAAAAATCTCACTCAACATATTTTTTGCTAAATTTTAATTGGTGTGACCAAGAAAAGAGGAAAATGAATGTTTTCTTTCTTGATGCATTTTTACAAAAATTGGTATGAGACAACTATATTGTGCCACGTGGCACAATTTGGTTGGTTTGTACAACTTTTTAAATAATCTCAGCAAAAATAATAAAAAATTATTACGGGATCACAATTCACAACACTAATCACTTTTTTTTTTCAAAAAAATAATAATTCTTGCTCAACATATTTTGCTAATTTGTAATTGATATGACTTACAAAAGAGGAATATTTTCTTTCATCGTTGCTTTTTTAATAAGAATAATATGAGACAATTAGATTGCGGTTGGTTCATATTACTTTTTACAAAATTAAAAACATTTTATTTTTATTACGAAATCACAACATTAATCGTTTTCCTTAAAAAAAATTCTCAGTCAACATATTTTGCTAAATTTTAATTGGTATAACCCACAAAAGAGGAAGTTGAATATTTTCTTTCTTCGATGCTTTTGACAAAAATAATGGTAGCAGACAATCCGATTATGCCACGTGACACAATCTGGTTGGTTTGTACAACTTTTTAAACATTATTAGCAAAAATATAATAATAAAAATTATTTTTATTAGGATTTTGCTAAGCTTTAATTGATATAACCCACAAAAGAGGAATATGAATGTTTTCTTTCTTCCATGTTTTTTTTAAATAATGTAGGAGACAACCCAATTATGCCATGTGATAAAAGTAATAAATTACTTTTATTACGACGTCGCAATTGTGAGACCCACCTCATTTTTTTAAAAATCAACTAAATAATAAAAGAAAATACTCGTTAACCCTATTAACTAAGTATTTCCTATTTTTTAGGGTGTTTGGTTGAGGAGAAATTTTTTGAATACTAGAAAAATATAATTGATAGGAAAATTGTTAGAAAGTGACTTAGGTAGGAAAGTTAAAAAAGAAATTGTTTGGTCTGAACTAAATTTTACTGGGAAAATTGAGTTAACTATATTGAATCCATGTTTGGTTGAGATAAAATCTTGATGGGAAAATATGACAAAATTACAAAATAACCCTTATATATAAACATCTACGATCATCACTTTTGAAATGGTTGGGGGCATTTCAATAACAAAGAAGCCACCAACTTGTTCACTTACCCAGGGAAATGCAAAAACCACCTCAAAGGTGGTGTTTTGAAACAAGGTTTTTCAGCACAATTTGCACACTAATTTCATGGGAAAATCACTTTCCTAGATAAAATTTTCATACTCTTCTACCAAACATGACTTCATGCAATTCCCACCTTGACTTACCCATCAATCTGATATGAAACCATCTACCAAACACAGGAAAAAAATTTATTTAATGCAATTTAATTAAAAAATTACGCATTTAATGCAGTTTGGGGTGTATTTACATGCTACATTACTATAAATACCCCTTGTCCCTTTCATACTCCTCACTCATTCACATCTCTCTAACTCTCTCTAACGACGATAGGTAGCGAAGCTCTGTCGACTTAGGTAAGGCCGTAATACCTCCTATCTATACGTTTAAATTACGGTGGTAGTTAGTAATGCATGTTAGGATTGATCGTATATTAGAGACTGAGAACATTAGGATAATCACTTAGAAATTTTGTGCAATGCCATGAATGTTGTAATGTTACTTCCCTTTTTTATTACGTAGTTATTATTATTAATATTTAATTATGCATTAGGGTTTAGCGTAGTAATTAGTGATTTAGAAAATAGTAGTAAGTATTATATTACTTTTGTCCAATTTTTTTTTATTATTTAATTACAAATAAATGACTGTACTACGTATTAACATTATTTCATTAATTTCAGTAGGAGTAATAAAAATGACGCATATGCTTAAAATTTCTGATAACAAATTATTTCATTGCTTGATTAAATTGTAAATAAAATGGGCCATTACATGTGATTAATTTAAATGTTATTTTATATTATATAGTTGAGGGTAATGGCTGAGTCATCATCATCTTCATCCGGTTCTGCATCGGA
>JAVKPL010009742.1:0-39437 GCA_032173675.1 Gastrolobium villosum
GTGTCTCTAAACTCTTCAAGATTGCTCCATGACTTTGGAGCATGGCCTCATGATTCTTCAACATCTGATTTGACCATTGGTCATTTGGAGGAGGCTGAGTTTGTGCACTAGACTGCCCTTGCTGATCATGGGGCATTTGGGAGTTGAATCCTGGTGGAAATGGAACCTTAGGTTGATAGGACTGTTGCCCTCCTTGAAAAGTTTGATTCTGATTTCTATTCCCTTGGTTCTGGGCAAAATTTTGGCCTTGATTCTGGCCAAAATTTCCACCTTGTTGTTGCCATTTTCCTGGGTTAAAGTTTCCTCTATTGTTGAAGTTTCTGTTGTAATCTCCAACATAGAAGGCTGAAGACGGGTTACTTGGGCATTCTTCAAGAAAATGGTCATCATGGCACAGTGAGCAGATTGGTGTGTTTGTGGCAGCCACTTGAGCAGGTGGTTGTTGTTTGGTTTCAGCCATTTGCTTGACTAAGACCTTGACAGTATTATGCAAGGCTGCCATCTCAGCTGCCATTGAAGTAATTTCACTTACTTCATAAAGCCCAGCTGCCTTCTGTTGAGCTTCATCTCTTTGTTCTGGCCATTGGCAACTGTTCTGGCTTATCCTCTCAAGTGTTTCAAACGCATCTGGATACCTTTTCAACAGAAACATCCCATTGGCAGTAGCATCCAGATGAGTTTTGCCTTGGTGACTCAACCCTCTATAGAAGATCTGAATAGTGGCCCACTTAGGAAGACCATGGGTGGGACACTTTTTCATCAGCCCTTTGAATCTGGTCCAGCTCTCATGGATTGACTCATCCACATACTGTCTGAATCCAGTGATGTCATCCCTCAGATCACAGACCTTTGTGGGTGGGAAGAACCTCATGAGGAAGGCTTCTCCAAGCTCCTTCCATGTAGTAATGGACTGTGCAGGCAGATCTTCCACCCACTCTTCTGCTGCTCCAGCTAGAGAGAAAGGAAACAGCCTCATCCTCATGGCATCTGTTGATACTCCCCGAACAGAGAAGGTATCAGATATCTTCATGAATTTAGTAATATGCTTGTGAGGGTCCTCCTTGGGTAATCCATGGTATTGACTCATGGATTGCAGCAATTGTATCATCCCAGGCTTGAGATCAAAGTTTCCCTCCACTCCTGGTTGGACTATACCAGGAATTACTGCATCGAGTGTGGGAATTGCATATTCAGCTATGGGAAGCTCCTCATCCACCACAACTAGAGCATGGTTGGCTTCCCCATTATTGTTTTCTCCATTTACAGATGATCCTTGATTTGACTCTGCCATCTTCAAGAGGTCAGCAGCAAACTGGTGGCAGTGCTGGTTCTGAAATCACAGTTGAATCTGCAAGAATCTATCAAGAACACTCGAAATTGGAGTCAGTAGGTAACAAGGAAAAATATGCAGGAAAGAATAAAGATTAAAGATAATATTTATCAAGAATGGTTAAAACAGAATTATAAAAAGAAAACTAAATCAAACACCGTTCCCCGGCAACGGCGCCATTTGTTGAGATGTATATTTTCAAAAAGAAAAGAGTTATCGTTCTCAGGGAACAGGTTGAATTATTTTTCCTTCTATTAATCTGAATTAATAATCCTTTAATTGGTTTTATTTTGTTTATGGTAAAAAGAGATCTTTATTATATTCTAATTAAAACATCAAAATATGATCTAACAGTGAGAAATTTTTAACAATGAAAAAGGCTTCTGAGTATGTAAAAATCATGGATTACACAAAGATATTGCATTCCTGCAATTTTCGTTCAAGCTACAGCAAGTTTGTCTCAATTTCTGAAGCACTACAACTAGTTAGGTCGAAACTTCCCAGAATTAACCTTAACATTCAAGATCATCTTTTTCCAAAGTATCTTGAATCTTTAACAGAAATTATCAGAAAACACCCTTGATTATCCCTAATCTAAAGGGGTTCAATCGATCCTTAACAGAAACGCATTTCCCAAATTGCTTCTGTTGAAGAACTCAAGGTTCATTCCCATGAATCTCTTGGGTTAAAAAGTTAAAAGAACCGATCGAATAAGAAAACGCAGCAATAGCAAAGAACTAATTAAGAAACATGCATCCAATCATTCGACATACCCAGAAAAGAAAAGATTTAGAAACCCATATCTGAAACACTATAATATCCGAAAAATAAAAGCAAAGATACCAAGTATTTCAGAAAACAAAACGGGTTCTTCAAACATGAAAGAACCCTAACTCGATCTATAGCAAAAACTACAAAGAAATCTACCGTTACACAGGCCAGATCCGCGACTCCTCTCCCTTGTAGATGCGTTGTCAAAGCCCTCCAAGGTCGAAGATGATGAACGAACAGCAAGCGAACAGTAGATCCACACACAAGGAACGAAAACGAAACAATCTCTCAAGAACAGAGAACACTTCGAACGAAAGAAAAGAGGAAAGAAAAAGAAAAACTCGAACGGAAACTTTTTGTCTCTTTTTTCTAAGAAAAGTAATTCTAAAAGCTATATCCAAAAAAACTGCATCCCTTTCTATTATATCTTCTTTTTTTCTTTTTCAGAACTATCAGCTTCTTGTCCTTTCATCACAGCCCTTCATCTCCTCCAATCCAACGGTCCAGACTGCTCCCTTCTTTTTCATTTAATCTGAAGATAAAAATAAATAAAAATAAGTGAGTAAAAAGACAAATATTACCATTTTTACTTCTTACCTTCAATTTTTACCAATATCCTTACTTAACTCAATTGAGCATAATTTACCTGCAAAAACACTAATTAATAATCCAAAGACATTTAAATATCATAAAATAATATAATATAATTATATATAAATATGTGCTAACATTGAGTCTATCACTTAAGATACTCTATCTCCTACAGCAGGAGAATAATAATTGCCATATATATATATATATATTTTGATCGTCCTATCACCTAAAATTATGTCGTTTTGGATATTTATTTTCTTATTTAATTGATCAAAAATGAATTATATTTTTCTCTCTTCCTTTATCATCATCTATGAAGCACAAACACATTATTTTTATAAGAAAAATGTGTGTCGGACACCGACATGCTCCGACACTTTTCGACACATGTCCGACACGTGGTCAGTATTTTGGGACACATTGACTATCTTGACACGTGATTTTGATCGTGTCAGACACTGTTAATGACCAAAAATGTAAAAACTTTGAAATTTTTACATAATTAAAATAATCTTAAAGTAAAATATAGAGTTTTTTTTTTAAGTGAGATTCCATCAGAAAAATGGAGAGAAGAGAAGAAAAGAGAATGATCATTCACGACGAAGGGGGACCCGAGATTCCACCTTTTCCAATAACAAATGGGGTTCAGAGAGCATCAAATACAAATGGAGAAAGGCACGATATTATGGCTATGGGGAAAAGAAAGACCACATTCAGAGCTTACAAGGGAAAAAAAGGAAGCATTTTTCATAAACAAAGAAATTAGGAGAACCAGATAAATCTACTCTTATCCTCTGTGCTCTATTAATTTTGAGTACAAAGTGTCAAAGTCATGTGTGGCCCTTCACATTCAAAATAACCAATCATAAGCTTCAGTCGGATTACCTTATCACTCCTACAGCTAATCAGCTGCAACCTCATCTTGATCACCTGGGTCCCACGACTTTGGAAGTATCTCAATTGAAGGGTACAACTAATCACCCATCTCAACGACTGAATTTTCTATTCTCATCCGCCCATCAAAAGGAGTGCACTATAGTTGTCTTCCATGACAATGGGAATCCCTAGCTGCCAAATGATCAAATCCTCCCAACTGTCCAAATGTTACCTGGCCAGTCACACTTTGTGGACGAAGCATCGTTTGAAGGGGAAGGGGATGTTGTAGGCCCACCTAATGTTAGAAGGTCCAATGTTGTAGGCTCCGCTACTGGTTTCCTTGTTGTGTGGATTATTATTGTTAGTTAAGTCCAAACTTAGTTATAGCCAAGTAGTTAGGCTATATATAAACTATATTATATATTAAAAAATTATTTAATATCAAAACTTGTCCTAATATGTCGAAATCTAACATTTTTTATAATTAACGTGTTGATGTGTCGTGTTGTGTCTCGTGTCGGTGTCGGTGCAATATAGATCATCATTAATCCACCTTTATATGTTTATAATTCTCCTATTGGACAAATCCTTATGTCAAGTGACTTGACATCCGATTAACCCATATATATATATATATATATATATATATATATATTAAAATTTATATAAAATTCATCCAATAAAAAATGGATTACTGACATTTCTTTGGAAATAATTTTCTTTTGAGGTTTTGGCATAAAAAAAATAAAAGAGACAATAAATACTCATATTTAAAGAAAAAAATAACTTTGACTAAATTATCGTTCCACTTCATTACAACTTGTTTGGTTAGGGGACTTTTTTTAGAATCATGGGAAACTAATATTGGGGTTCTAATGTACCCATGTTTTATACATGAAATGCAAAGATTTTCCCAGGAAAATCAGATTTCCAGGATTTTGTTTTGTGAAGGAAAATGCTAAGCGAGAGTACCATAGGGTGGGTGGTATTTTCATATTCCCACCCGATGAAAAAATATCCCAAATCTTTTTGGACAAAAGTACCCCATTTCTCACGCCGCTATTTTCTTTTTCTTTCTTTCTCTTCCAGCTTCTCGTTGGTCGCCTCCTCACTGGTTCCGAAGGCTAAGTCTACATCACCTGCAACTAGGGGTGTAAATGGGCCAGGCAGGCCTACAGGGGCCTATGACCTGGCCTACGTAAAGCCTGGCCTTGCCCGACCTTCAAAGTAATTAGGACAAGCGAAGGCTTGTAGAAGAGCCTATTTAAAAACAAGGCCGTAGGCTAAATATATCAAGCCTAGCCTTTTGGCCTGTAGGCCGGCCTATTTAAGTATTTAAATAAAAGATATATAATATTATTTATATTTAAAAGATTGCAAAACCTAATTTCTTTCTTTTGCTATGCGCAACTTTCAGATCTCACGACTCAGGACTAGGAGGAGTCTCACCAAAACCCAAACGATCAAGTTTTAGTCTCTCACCGCCGGTCACCCATCTATTCTCATCGCCGGTTTACCAGGGACTTTTTTTTTACTTTCGTTAACTTTTTAGATTTTGCAAAGGTGTTGTTATTTTGGATTTGCTATTGGTTTAGCCTTGAAATTTAGGATTCTCTTCTGGGTTGGTTTGTTGTTGTTGTACGCGTAGCTGAACTCACTGTTACTACTTGTTAAGGGGGACTCGGTGAGTGCTCTGATAATCACAAGTGTGTACATTGGATCAATTTTGATTCGCATTCTCTTGGGTATTCTTGTTTTTTCTTCCCAGGTGGGGGTTCTTCCTGCACTGCATTGTTCCTTCTCTTTTTTAAAAAGTATTGATATTTGAACAAGCCTCTTGGTTCCACACCCTGTTACTTTACTGGTATTCATTCCTGATTCTTCTCAATGAAATGCTTTGCATACCATTTTCATTTTGTTTTTCTTTTTAAGTTTTGGGTGTTTTATTTGCTCTCTCTCACTCAGATGTCATCAATCATTTTTCTTATTTTTGGTAACACTGCTTTATTTTGACCTGTTAATAGTAATTTTGTTTTTCATTTTCTTTTCCTTATTCATATGCTCATAATCAAAATAAATATTAAATAAGTGCTTTTTTTCTCGCTTGCAGTTTTGGGGTTGATGCAATGAAATGAATGTTGTTTGTTGCTTCACATTTTGCAAGCTCAGTTTTTTTTTATATTCATTTTTATTTTCCAACTGGAGATTTTGTAATTACAATGTCATTGCAAAACATTGCCTTTGATATGTATATTATCCACCTGGGTGATATGCGTTCAAAGTCTTGTTCTTTTTCTCATATGAAGATGGATATGTACCATTTGTAGCTGGGTATTGGTGATTGATTATTTATGTTAGTGTGTGTTCTTTCATTTATGTGAGCGAACCTGTCTTGTTTTTCAGCATGTGTTTTGAGATAATACTGAGTACATTGGATCAATTTAGAGATATGGATTTGGAGTTTCAAATCGGAAGAGATAATAAAATCGATTATTTTTCTTCCCTAAATACAAGTTCTAAAAATATCCAGTTTTTGTAGCTTCAGAAGGTTATGTTTAGTGAATGGTGTTAAACTTGATATGTGACATACTTTTTCTATTTAATTTGAAGAGTGGTTGATAAATTTTCATTGCTTGTCACCTTAAAATTGTAGACATTAATTGTTTGCTCTAAATTATGTACTTATACTGTATTGACTTCTTTTTCCCAAATAGAATTCCATTGAAATGCATTCTTCTAATGAGCTTATTCTCACATTTATTTACATTAATATATATCTCAGTTTACTTACATCCTTTTATAATGCTAATTTGTTCTGTTTTTTGCACTCTTTTTTTATATGCTTAGAAAATGGACTCTACTCCAAGTGCAAGTGCAAGTGGTAATGCTATTGCTAGTGCAACAAATGACCCCAATCAACTTGAAGTAAGAGATGAACATCGGGAAGAAGTAACAGATAGTGCTGCAGCGGCTGATAGTGCAAATTCAGTCGTAGAAAAGAAAAGGAAGAAAACATCAGTTTTTTGGAATGATTTTCATGAAGTTAAACTCCCCAATGGACAACAAAAAGCAGTTTGCAACTATTGCAAAGCTAAATTTGCTACAGGTGGGTTTGGAGCTAGCACTAGCCATTTGAGGAGGCATTCGGAAAGTTCCTTAAGAAGGAAAACAGACCAATCACGACTAAAGCAATCAACCATAGAGTTTCAGCCTACAAGTTCTACCTTGAACCTTTTCCTTGCATCAGGAGGTAAGTATTCTAATGTGAAGATGAGAGAAATTATTGCTACTTCTAACATGGTACATGAGTATCCTTTTAGCATTGTGGAGGACACAGTTTGGATGTGGGCTTTTAAGTTTGCAAATGCTGATTTTGAGAAAGTTTCACGTCAAACAATAAAAAATGATTGCATGACATTGTATGAGGTAGAAAAGAAATATCTCAAGGCTGAATTAATGAATGTGAATAGGATTATTATAACCACTGATATGTGGAAATCTAATCACCAAGTAGCTGAATATATGGTCATTACTGGCCATTTTATTGATTCAGAATGGGAATTACAAAAAAGAGTGTTGAGTTTTGTCAAAGTGCCACCTCCAAGACGCGGGGTTGATGTTGCGGATGCAATATTTAAATGTTTGCAATCATGGAGGATTGAAAATAAGGTATTTTCTGTGTCTGTTGATAATGCTGCATATAATGATGTTTGCGTAAGAAACATTAAGAGCACATTGTCAAGAAGCAGTAATTTAGTCCTTAATGGTAACATATTTCTGATGAATCAAAGTGATGATATGAATACAACGTACATTCCACGTCAACACAGTTTTGATGATAACAAAGAGAAATGATCAAGATTGAAGCAACATCCAAAAAGAAACTCAAATGTGAAAGCTATGCAAGCACCAAGTCTCACGCATCAGTCCAAGTCCATAATCTCAATTGGTATATCTACTTAGGACTTAGGAACAATGTGTAAAGATGTATATCTACTCAGCATTGCATGAGCTCAAGGTCATGCATCACTTACATATTTCAAAAGCATGCATCCTTAAACAAATGTCAAAACAAATAGCTTGATTTGTCCAAAATTGATTTGAAAAGGATACCTACATGATTTAAACGCTTCAAGACTTTTTTCATAATCAACTTCATGCATTACAAGTCATTAAAACCTTTTAAAGTAAGAAGCAACTTAGTATTCGGACAAAAAGGATGCTGTCATGAAATATCCGGATATCTCACTTTGAATATCCGGATATCAGTATCCGGATATCTCAGTTTGAATATCCGGATATCCCTCTTTGAATATCCGGATATCTGTATCCAGATACAATATCCGGATATCTAACTTTCAATATCCGGATATGAGCCCGATGAATATCCGGATATGTACGGATTACAACGGCTATAAACGGCTAGAAACGGCTAGTTTTTGGTTGAGATGTCAATATAAATACCCACATCACTCATGGTGAATAGTGCACGACCCTAGGGTATTTATTGAAGCTTTATTACACTTGATAGCCTTTCTTTAGCTCTTTAATTACTCATTTGATCATTTGCATACACTTGAGCTCATCTTTCCTTTGAAGCTATACATCTCTTAGTTCTTCAATTTGTTCAATCTGTACTTTGAGAGTACTTAGCTACTTTAAACAACCTCAATCCTACTTCTTGATTTGAGAGGGGAGTGAACCCCATACTTGATAGGTTACCAAATTTCCTAAGTAAATTTGGAGTGAAAAATTGTAAGGCATCAAGAGCCCGAAGTCTTGAAAGGTTGTAGAGGTTTGTCAAGCACCCTCAAGCTTGATAGTTAGTGAACGAATTGATCGAGCGGCTTCAGTCTGGACGTAGGTCACAGTGGTGGTGACCGAACCAGGATACATCTAGTTTGCAATTTCTCTAACCTTATCTCTTTACTTTATTATTGAAATTGCTTCTTTAGAACATTTTTATTCACTTGCTTGCTTACTTTGTTAATCTCTTCACTTATACTTCTCATTATTAAATCACCTTATTGAAGAAATAGTCTTTTAAATATCAAAGGAGGCACTTTGCGAAAAGATTTTGTAAAACTCAATTCACCCCCCACTTGAGTATTGAAGCCACTTGTCCAACAATTTCATGTACGATGTTGCACACATATTCTGAATTTATTAGTGCAACATGGCTTTAGTCATATCAAAGGTATAATTGAAAATGTTCGTGAAAATGTCAAATATGTCAATCAATCTGATTTGAGGTTGAAGACTTTCTGTGATATTGTTAAGCAGATGGGGGTAAAAGAAAGACAGTTAGTTATTGATTGTCCCACTAGATGGAACTCAACATTTGAAATGCTTTCTACTGCTTTGATATTCAAAGATGCATTTCCAGAATACAAGGAAAGGGAACCATATTATAATTACTTGTCATCTGCAGAGGAATGGAGCAAGATTGATAAGGTTTGTAATCTTTTGGAAGTTTTTAGTCATGTTACTAATGTCATATCAGGTAGTGACTATCCCACGGCCAATTTATATCTCCGTGAAGTTTATAGGGTTAAAGAAGTAATTGTTGTTGCAATTGAAGATAATGACGATTTTATGAGAGAAATGGCAAGGCCAATGAAAGTAAAAATTTACAAGTATTGGGGGGAATGCAAATTGCTGATGGCCATTGCTAGTGTTCTAGACCCAAGGTGTAAATTGCATGTGGTAAATATTTGTTTCCCAATTATATACAAATCAGAAGTTGAGGCAACGGAAAATGTTGAAAAAGTGAAGGCAGTTTTAGAAGATTTGTACAATGAGTATTGTGCTATAAGTTTGCAAGAGTCGGTCCCAAATAGTGAGATACAAACTAGTGTGAACCAATCATCCCTCTCTTCCACTCTCCCACCTCGAGCTCCTATTTCAGGATTTTCAAAAATCATGAACATTGTGCCCGAAAAGGAAATTGTTGCCCCAGTAAAATCAAAGTTAAAAAGTTATCTTGAAGAAGGGGTTTATATATGTGATGAAAAATTTCAGATTTCCTTTAGTGCCTTGGAATGGTGGAAGACAAACAGCTTGAAATATAGAATTTTATCAAAGATGGCAAGAGATATACTAGCTGTTCCAATTTCTACTGTAGCATATGAGTCCATATTTAATGCTGGTGGAAGAGTAATTGATGCTTATCGTGCTAGTTTAAACAAAGAGACTGTCGAAACATTAATTTGTGGTGGAGATTGGCTACAAAATAAATATGATTTGAAGAAAAAAAATAAAAGGTATAAATTGCTTCTTTAACAACACATTTGAAAATGTTTATATATTGCAATTTTCATGATGTAAACATAGTGAAATGCATAACTATTGATTTTCTGATTTTCTACTTGCAGGTTCGAAAAGATAGTGGAAATAATCAAGCTGATTACTTTTTATGGGTGAGATGCCTATTTAATTATTAAAATCTACAATGCAGTACCAATATTGGTTTTTATATTTAATTACTTTCTGCTTTTGGGATTAGCTGGGTCAAAATTTAAGTGATTTCTGTTTGGCAACATTCTCACTGTTAAAGTGAAACTTTTTGCTGCTTCTTTTACATGACGATCCATGTTGCAGCGAACACATGTACAAAATTACTACCAGAAAATTATCGATATTAGAACTACACAAAACACATAATTTATAAGTTTGATATATGTTGATCATGAAATCTCAGTTATTTTCACACAAAACAGTTTATTTTCACACGTGTACCAATATAAGTAAATATAAAACATCATGAAATATTTTCATAATTATTAACATTTTATCATTATTAATAGAAATTCATTGTTTAAACAGAACTTTATTACCTCATTCATTTTTTTTGCAAGAAGATGATGTTAAGAAGGCTCACTAGAAGATTGTGAAGTGCTAAGAAAAATTCAATCTTTGTTGTTGTTAAAAAATCCGTTGTAGAATTTTTATAACATGTGTTCTTGTTAAAAAAAAATTTGTAAATTTTTTATAATTTGGACCTATGCTGAAAATATTGTTTAATGAATGAGATATTATTTATTTATTTAATTTGCAATATGGTAGGCCTAAAAGGCCTCATAGGCCATGTAGGCTTTTTATTTTTAAATAATAGGGCAAGCTTGGCCTTTAAATTAAGCCTTTGATAGGCTCATGGGCCAGATAGGCCAAACAATTTCGTCTGTAGGCTTAGGCCAAAAAGGCTAAAGCCTGTCGTGCCCTAGCCTATTTACACCCTTACCTGCAACGATGTTGGCGTTGATTTTGTCCACACTATTGCCACCGGAATCTACATCCACGACCTCTTATCCCCACCAGATGTCTCTCCATCCTTCAAGGAATTCTTCCTTTTCGACAAGAAAGTTAGTCACAGCGGCCATTCCTCACCTCTTTTGACCATTTAGGTCACTGAGCTCACCGACTACTTCGTAGAGGATTAAGAGAGTAACCCGAGGTGCTTACCGCTTGGGATATAGGGGTGGGCATGGGTCGACCCGAACCGGTTTTTTGAAAGAACCGAACCGATCTGCTTTAACCGGATTGGTTCTTTGAACCGAACTATTTTTTTAAAATAGAATCAGTTTGATTTGGTTCAGAACCGGTTCGACCTGAACCGATTATAAACTAGTTTCAAACCAGTTCCAACTTAAAACCATTTTTGAACCAGCTTGATTTAAAAAAATGAGTTCAAAGAATAGAACCGGTTTGCTTATTCAAATTCATTGTTTCTCAAAGCATCATGACTAGTGTAAAACATATTGGCATTCTTATCTTCTTAAATGCAAACTATTCGTAATGCTAGTTTAATTATCCAAATCATTGAAAACCAACAAAAGGGAAAGCTTACAATAAGGAGAAGCCTAATGCTTGCTCGATATTAAGCTGAAAAGAAGCCAAATAAAGCCATGGCCTATTCGAAACATTGGGTTCTGCCTTAAATTCTCCACAAGTGCAGCCTCATCACTACCAGTTTTGATGTTTTACGTGACGGTGCTAGTGTTGGAGATGGGGTTTTTGTTGTCGGTGACAGAGCTGATGCTGATTTGAGCTATGGTGGTGGGGTTGATGCTGGTTGAGTGCAGCACCAGGTGCTTGTGCTTTGCATGATGTGGCCAATAGCCCAAAGATTAGAAACACTTTTAGTGAAGCATAACTCATCTTGTGGTTTTTAGAGAGAGAAAACAGAGAGAGAAACTGTTGTATGAGAGAGAGAAGCTAAGAAGTTGAGTAGAAAAAGATGAGAAGAAATGGTATGATTAAATGGTTCGGTTCAAGTTGAACTGGTTACAAATAAGTTAAGGAAGCAGTTCAAACTGTTTTTTTTTTTTTGAAAATTTAAAAACGATTATGGTTTATAAACTGGTTTGAAAAACCTATTATCTTGGATTCAATTCGGTTTCGTTCTCATTGTGGTTAAGGTTCGATGGGTATTTTGCACATCCCTGTTGGGATATAGATAAAGAAAAGAGCAGACATGAGAGATTTCCAAATCAATCAGAGGATACTAATGAGAAAGAGGTTTTAGAGATTGTCGCTGATGTCAACTCAAACAAAGATGAAGTTTGAAAACATTAGGAAGAGAACACAATGAACCCAAGTCTCATATTTTTTGGATTTGATGTTGTTTGCATGTTTGATCCAATTTTTTGATGGCTTTAAAGGAGTATTGACTCCCCATATTTTCCGCTTCATGCCAATTGCTTCTCTTCCGGTGGTTGTTCGCACGTTTTTTGTTTGGCTTGTGATTCTCAAGTATACTAGTGATATTCCCTAAATTTAGCACTTGTATACTCGTCGATAAATAAGACCGCGAGAGAGAGTTGAGATTGAATAATTTCTATTAAGGTTATTTTTGTAAAATCACCCAACATTCCCAGTAATATTTAACAATCAACCAAAGGTAGACTCTGTAAACTTAAGCAAATAATCTCAGTAATATTTTGGCCTATCAAACTACTTTTTGATAATATTCTTGAAAATTTTATTTTTCCAACATACTCCTGATAATCATGATTTTCAGGCAAAAAAAAAAACTTCTACCAAACACCTCCTAATATCTTCTCTCCATATGTGGATGTAATGTTCTAATAAATAAAGATAAAATTGAAAAAATAATTAATAATTTGAAACAAATTAAAACTTTTAATGTGATAATTATTTTGAATTGAGGAACTAATTAGAAAAAGTATGCTAAAAAGATTTTATTATATTGTATTTTTCTTTTTGTTTTAATTCTTTAATGATCAATAGTACTTCAAAGATTTTCTTTAGTTTTGCTCCATTTTTTTTTGTACTTTATGTTATTTTTCCTTTACATTATTATCTTTTACTTAAAATCTGGGCACGTGTTATATTATTTATTCAAATTTTCCATTTAACAAATATTAAAATTAATTATTATTCTATTTTTCCTAGATTAATAATTTTTTAATTTTAAATGCCAGCAAAACCCTGTATCAGCATTTTCTTATTAATTAAAATCAAGACATTATCTCTTTAATTTAATATTACTGTATATATATATATATATATATATATATATATATATATATATATATATATATATATATATATATATATATAGGATTTTTTGACACCGAAGTCAAATTTCAAATTTGACACCTCATCCGAGAGCCGTTGGATAAAAAAAGATCAACGACTCTGATTTATAAGCATGTGACACCATTGATTTTTTTGATCCGATAGCTCTCAGATGAGGTGTCAAATTTGAAATTTGACACCGGAGTCAAATTTGAAATTTGTCACCGGAGTCAAAGGATTCTACCTCACATTTATATATGGCTTATCATTTCTCAAATTGCTTGAGATAACTTTATCTCCGCCCACTAAATCATAACCGTACAAAGATGGATCAATGATGATAAAGAAAGAGAGAAAAAAAAGAATCATAATCATTCAAAGTGAATCAATTAATATAATAAAATAAATAAACAAAACGACGTAGTTGTGGAATAATCGAAAATAATTATATATCACCTAATCCATATATATATATATATATATATATATTATCGAGGAGAGATATTATTACTACCAATATTTTCTACTACCAATTTACTACCTATTTAATCACCATTGGATCAACATTTTCTCTTTTTTCAATTTTTTTTTAACATTCTCTCTCTTTGATTCAATGGTGATTAAATAGGTAGTAAGTTAGTAGTAGAAAATTTTGGTAGTAAGAATATCCTCCCTCTATATTATCATCTTATTTCTTTAATTTTTTTTAATGATCGTCATTCTTCTAGTTGCATTAAAACATAATTAAATTTTGTTTGAATCTTTTCTTGTTAGTTGATAAATTCATACTTTTTGTAGTAACGAGATAATAACAATAATAATAAAGTTTGAAGTCACAAACTTCTAGTTCTAAACCACCCCAATTCATTACCAATCGATTTAAGCAAGTGGCATTCTTTGATTATATCCTATCCCATACATTTATAGAACATAAATTTACTTAATTAAAAGTTTGAAAATAATTATCGTAGTCAAACTTTTTATGCGTATGCTGCACTGCACACAGTTTTAAAACCCAATCCAAGCCCAGTCGAGAGTTCACTTCTAGGTTTTTGTCCCCTTTTGTTGTTCTCTCTTTCAACTTAGAACTTGAACTTCATTTTGTTCTGTGTTTTCGCAACAACTTCCACTTCAATCTCGATCCTTCGATTCCAATGGCGTCCAAGTTCGGCTTAGCTGGCGGGATTCCCGAGCGCAAGGTTCGCCCTATATGGGACGCCATTGATTCTCGCCAGTTTAAGAACGCTCTCAAACACGTTACCACGCTCCTCGCTAAGCACCCTAATTCCCCCTACGCTGTCGTAAGAACCCTAATTCTTACTTCTCATCCTCAATGCATTCATTCATATCATTCATTTCTTTTCTGTATTGCCAAATTCAACTTGTTTCGTGTTGTAAATTTTTTTCCAATTAGGCTCTCAAAGCTCTCGTTCTGGAACGATTGGGGAAGCCTGATGAAGCTTTCTCTGTTTCCCTCAATGCCAAGGAGCTTCTTTATGCTAATGATTCTATGTTGATGGATGATCTCACTCTCAGTACACTTCAGATTGTTTTTCAGCGATTGGATCACTGTCAGTGTGGTTATCTTGTTTCGTTTTATTTTTAACTTTTTTTTTGGTATCTTTTTGCGTGTGATATTGTTATATGCAATGTTTTGAAAACCAAACTGGAGATTGAAGTGGCGCGAGCTTTGAGTCGTGGTTTGATTGGTTTAACCGACTAATTCGATGGTTCAATTAGGGTTAAATCGGGTTGAAGCAGTTGGTTGGGTTTGGTTTTTGAATCATTGGTTGTATGTGTGTTTGTTGTGTGTATTGATTGGTTGTTGACTAAAGTTTGTTTATTTGATCAGTGGAGTTGGCTACCGGCTGTTATGAACATGCCTGTGGTAAATTCCCAAATAATTTGGAACTAATGATGGGGCTTTTTAATTGCTATGTTCGTGAGTACTCTTTTGTGAAGCAACAACAGGTTTGCTTCTTTTTTTTTTGTGTGTGTGTGTGTGTGTGTGTTTATCTCTTTGTTTATTATTATTATTTTTATTTTATAACTTCACCCTTTCCTATTTTCTGATTGACAGACAGCTATCAAGATGTACAAGCTTGTTGGAGAAGAAAGGTTTCTTCTTTGGGCAGTTTGTAGCATCCAATTACAGGTTCTCCTCACTTTTTTGTTTTTTTCTTTCATCAGCAAGTTATCTTGTGTGACATTTATTGAAGAGTTCTAAATATGACTTGAAGTGAAATGTCATGATATAATGGAGAGATACAAGAAAGTAAAGTATATTTAGAACTTAACGGGTACCACTAGAACAATAGTAATATGTTGGTTTTTACTGTTTGTGCTGGCCCATGGTTTAGTATTTTCGTTTTGAATAGTTCATTTTAGAATGAGCAATATTTTGATTCTTAGGATTTTTTCATTTATCTTTTACCCCCTTTCTTTTGGTCAAACTTGTAATTATAAGTGTTAGAGATGAAATATAGAACCATTCATGTATCTTTACCTAACAACTTAAACTTTCAGTATAGTTGGTTCATAACATGATATTAGAACCTCTATGACCAAGTGGTTTAGTGTTTGATCGTTGCTGCCCTAGTCATCTTTCTCTAATAGAAAATTGAATTTTAGCATAAGCTAGATGGGCTTGTGCATTGTCCATGCTTTAAACCCAAATGACTCTTATGCGAGGGGATGTGTTAAAGATATAATATAAAACTATTCATGTGTTTTTACTTGGTAGCTTAAGCTTATGGGATAGTTCATGACATTAAGAATAAGATATTTATAAATACTAATTGATACCAAGCTTTAGATATGATAGTATTCTTTAGTGCCTAGTAGATGATTGCTCAAACAACATATAACACTAGGAAAGACTACAAAGGAGTGCATAAACTTTATAATTTGTGCCAAACATATTTAAGTCAATTAGTCAACACATTTACAAGGAAAGACTAGTTTTTAGAAAATATTTTATATGCAGCTTGGATTGCTCTCAAGGCCTGTTGGTCACCAGAGCCAAAATCAAAGCTGTTTATGATTGCAGTATCACAACAGTCTAGTCTGGTTTCAGGTTCAATAAGTTTTGCTCTCATTCATAAAAAATGCTGTATAAGTATATATATGCAAGGCTACAATGTGTTTGGCAAAGAACCTACACAGATGCTATTAGGTGCACCTGGATAGCACATAATGTCTAGCTAAATGGGGATTTAGTGAGTTGCAAAGATATGGTCTTAAGTTGGGGAATGTTGTAGTTGATATCGATATTTGATGCTAACATCAAAAATTTTCTGAACCAAACTCTCGAATGCTATAGTGGGATTTATTTGTAACTTGGTTTTCAAATATGCTGGACCGTGTGCATCTAGATTCCTTGTGAAGTTTCAAGAAATAGTTCTTTGGTGTGACATTGTTTCTGTTTTTCTTTTAGATACATTCTATTACTTATTTATGGGAATTGGACTCCTGATAGGTACTTTGCGACAATGGAGGAGATAAGCTTTTACTTTTAGCGGAAGGCTTACTTAAAAAACATGTTGCTTCACATAGCTTACACGAGCCTGAAGGTGATCATCTTATTTCTTTCTTGCCTGTTATCATTATTTTGGTAAAAGAAGAAATTCACTAAGATTAAAGAGATATTGGAGGTAAGAGGTCCTCCTAAAAAATACAAACAAAAGAGATGAAAAACTTCAATGAAGCAAAGGTACCCACCCCCTAATGTGCTAGGGAATCTTCTCTAACAAGACCACGGCACTAAGTTGAAACCATTGCTCACTTAGAGAGATCTCCTTAAGGATATGATAATTGTTCTCCAACCATATTCACCAAAGCGTAGCATGTACCATGCACTTGGAATTGAATAATTTTTCATTTGTAACAAGCTTAAAGCTTTGGTAAGATTTAACTCGAGAGGAGGGGGGGGGGTTAGAAGTATTGGAAATATGCTGATAAAATTAGTCTTTATGTAATTGTTATGGACTATAGTACTCTATATATAGAGCCTCCATTGTGCTATTAAAACACACAGATTTAAATATTTGCATCTCTTTTACTTGTTATTCAACACTGCTGGTCACAAATTCTCCAATGATTCTAAACAAAGAATTCCATAAAGAAACAGCTACATGACAGTGTAAAAATAGATGTGGAACTGGCTCTGAGCTTGCAGCGCACATAACACATATCTTGTGAAATTGGTTCGTTTGGCTTATGAACCTGCAACATGTCATTGTTATTAACTCTTTTTGAGATAAATGCATGATCCCAAAATAGGGAAGGGAAGAATGAACCAGAAGTGTAAGTTCCATTTCAACTATTTGACGATGTTTTCTTTCCACCATTCCATTTTGATGATGAGTGTGAGGACAAATAATTCCATTAGAGACATATTTCAAAAAGAAACAGCTACACGACAGTGTAAAAATAGATGTGGAACTGGCTCTGAGCTTGCAGCGCACGCACATAACACATATATCTTGTAAAATAGCTTCGTTTGGCCTATGAACCTGCAACATGTCATTTTATTAATTCTTTTTGAGATAAATGCATGATCCCAAAATTTTAAGGGAAGGGAAGAATGAAGAAGTGCAAGTCCCATTTCAACTATTTGAAGATGTTTTCTTTCCACCATTCCATTTTGATGATGAGTGTGAGGACAAATAATTCCATTAGAGACAAATTTCCAAATAAAGGACTTGACCTTAAAGGGGAGCTTTAGTCTTCCAAATAGGTTTATCATGATGGAACAAAATTGTATTCGAAGAATGTGTTAGAAATTGTAAGAAGGTTTTTCATGAAATCCAAGAAGTGTCAAGACCTTTTATTGGACTAGAGGACAAAATAACATAGTCAATAAGACCCAAGAGAGACTCCAACTCAAAGGATTCCCTATCATTTTAAGTTATGAAAAAAGTAAAAATTCCAAGGAAGAGTGGAAATCTTGAGCAGTAATTTTTTTTTTAAATAGAATTGTGTAAGGAAGAAACACAAAATAACACACGGGAAAGACAAACTAAAAGAAAAATCTCCTTGCTAACAAGGGCGGACCTATATGGGGGGGGGGGGGGGGGTGTTCGGGCTGGCAACCAACCCCCCCCCCCCCCCCCCCCCCCCCAAAAAAAAAAATCTGGAAATTTTTTTTATGATGTATAAAAATGACATTTTGGGTAAGTTAAGATTTGAAGAAGCAGGCAAGAAGAGACATGGAGCTTCTGGAAGCGAGGCTTGAAGCTGGAAACGGTGTCTCAAAGCTATGTTTGGGCCTTTGAGGGATCCCAAAGCTATGAGGGAAAGTGTGCACTGTCTAGCAAAGCATGCCTTGTCTTCTGAGCACAGTCTTCAAATTTTCCAGAATCCTCCATGCATTTCGCATGTCATTTCTGCCGACATTGAACAGGCCAAGTCCTGTTGTGTTTTTACTGTTTAAGTTTCGCATGCCTCTCGAGTTTGACAACCTTGTTCTAACCCCAATTATACACTAAAAAAAGCTAATGAAGCAAAAACTGTAGCTATTCGAGTTTGAACTTACATATGTATTTTTTTGTCTATCCATTTAATGCTTATTTATGTAATTCTGTTCAAAGTTTTCTAAATCAGCCCTATAAACTACATTGATATGATTATTTTTGCATGCCTGGTATTTTTTGTTAAACCAAGTCAATTTTTTGTCTTCCATTTAAATATGGAGCCCAATAACTTTATATTAACTCTAGTTTTCTTAATCTATGTTAAGATGATTGAAATATACATAACTCAAATATATTAAATACTTGAATTTTTTTTTTTGATAGATACCTTGGAGGTATCTCTACACAACCTCCTCCAGCCATCTTAACCTCAGAGTACGACCCTAAGGCTAACTCCTCATTGAAACAGAGGGTGCATTGGACCACTATCACGGAGGCAAAAAATTATGATACATTTTACGAAAATTATAATGTCTAAAATGATTATGTAATTTTATTAGATTCTTCCTAACAGACATTTTTGCATCCTTAATAGTAACATAAATTTTCGCCTCCCATCATATAATTTTCTGGGTCCGCCATTGCTAGCTAATGACACTTTCTTATCAATTGTGAACAACCATAAGATTCGTGTCATTAGACAAACCATACGTGCGTTAAATTTTCAAAATTGGTGGCAGCTCTTATGGTCTACATTTCAATATTGGAACGGCAAGCTAAGTTTGGAGATGCTTTGGAAATTCTCTCTGGGAAATTGGGATCACTATTGATGATTGAAGTTGATAAGCTACGAATGCAGGTAATCTCAATAGCTTTCTTCCTGTTTATGTACTTCTCTTTAACTTTTGAATTTTGTATGTTATTTGTTTTGAATATTAATTGTCATCCAATTAAATTAAGGGGATATTAGTATCTGGGAGGATGTTGTTAATGGTTGATGTGATCGAAGTCATAATTAAATAATCTGTAGATTCTAGGGGTAGTTGAAAATGCTCCATTCCGTGCAGTAGCATACGGATATAATATTTGAAAATTCATGCAAACTCTTTTTCAAACAAAAGGGCATTATTTTGATCTATGGTGCACTACTGAAAGTGCATAATTTTTTTCAAGGAGTGTAAAAGATATACGTCACATCACACGTCAGGAGACAAAGCTTTGTTAAATATGCAAAACTACAGAATGTCAGCAGAATTAATCCTGTAAAGATTGCTGTCCAATTGACCTTGGAGCTTTGAACTTCCAAAGTTGTTTTTTATTTGGAGAAGTGGACAGAAAATAAGAGTATGTTTACAGGAAAGCACACCAGAAGAATCAGTATTTCAGACCCTTTAGTCTATAGTAAAAGATAAATTAGGTGAACCATGCAAAAGAAAGCTTTTTTTTTGGAGATACTGCAAAAGAAAGCTTTAACTTGCTTTGAGATAGGATTGTTTTCATGGCTTCCTGTGGTTCTCTTCACATGGTTTCTTTCAAGGTTTTTCCTTGTTTGACATGCTGAGGGATGGAAAAGTTTTTTTTTTTTTTTTGCTTTAACTTTGTTTTTGTCAGGCCGGCTTGGCTCAGCGGTAAAGCTTGCTTGCCGTGGTTTATCAGGTCGCGGGTTCGAATCAGCCTCTCTGCAAAAAGCAGGGGAAAGACTGCCTAGAGTATTCCCTTCCCTAGACACTCACGAAGTGGGTATTTGAACTGGGTCGGCCCTTTTAACTTTGTTTTTGTGTGTTATTCTATCTTCATCCTCACCCTTGTATCTTTTCTTTCCTTCTAATATTATTATTATTCTTTTATAAAAAAATAAAAAGGATATCTGTAGGATTATTCTCATTTCTCTTGTTTAACTTTTGACATCAACCTGTATACTTTGACTTTAAGTTGACAGGGGAGACTTCTGGCTAAGGCAGGTGACTACACTGCTGCTGCTGATATCTTTCACAAAATCCTAGAGTCGTGGTATGCTTTGGATGCTGACTCCTTGTTTAGACATAACATTTCAAAATCTTGGATTGTTAACTGATCTCACTAACATGATGTGTGAAAAGCATGCTCAAATTTGGAATAAGCCTTTATGATTATAGCTATTCTAGCTTGTTTTTCATTTTGTAATTCTATTTTTCTTTTATATATGTTAATGTGCTATACTTTTATCTTCACTTGGGTCTTTTCTTGCAAACTTATGGACTGGTAGGTGAATATAGGCCGGGGAATTGCTTAATGCTTATAGTACTGGGGTTTACAAGCCCCAAAGCTTGACTGCTGGCAGTGACCTGACCTCTTATTGTGTCATTGTTTTTGAAGCACACAGGATTTCTATTTTTTTATTTTATTCATGTGATCTTAATTTTCCACTGTAGCCTAATGAAATTGAAAAATGTGGTGCGCATATCCGTGTTAACTGTTCTTCTACTCTCTGAATTTCAGCTTTTTGTTTGCTTTCAAACAGTCCTGTATTCTTTGGGTGTGCCTTTATTAAGCAATATGTATTAAGGTGCCCTTGAGATCTAGCTTATTACCTAGGTTGCCGCTTAAATATTGCTTCTCCACTCACATTGATGCAAGATTTCTAATTTCTGTTTTTCCCAATTTAGTTATGAAGTGATTTTTAAGTTTTTTTTTCCCTGAACTGAACTTAGTTTCTTTGCTCACGTCTTTATTATACTAATACTTCTGGTGCCCACATTTTTGACTGTTGATGTTGTTTCTTTGTTTGGCAGTCCAGATGACTGGGAGTGTTTCCTTCATTACCTAGCCTGTTTGCTGGAAGATGGCAACATTTGGTGTGATGAGGTTGTTAATGATCCCGTTCATCCCCCAAAAATTGCCAATTGCAAGGTCTCACACTTGACAGATGAACAGGTGAATGTTTAGCAGTTGATGGTTTTTATTTATGACATTAATTTATGCTTACAGGGACCAATTACTATTTGCATAGAATTTGATTCATGTATAAACAACAATTTGAGTGCAGTTTGACAGTCAAATATCAATTGCATCAGCTTTTATACAGAAGTTACAAGCAGATGCTGTTAATAACTTGATAAGGTGTCCATACCTAGCAACTATGGAAATTGAAAGAAGAAAGCATTTCCGTGGGAAGGGGAATGAAGACGACTTAATGGAAGGCATTGTTCAATATTATTGCAGGTACCTTACAACACAAAACTTATCATTCTTGTAATTTCTTATTTTTCTTCTTAATTATCATGCACATTGTGTTTTGTGAGGTGGCTGGAATGAAATTTGATATTTGAAATGCTATTGGGGAAAAATCATGATGGAATTTAAAATCTAGGTTTATGTGCTCTCCGATTTAGTGATTGTTGTCCTGCAGTATATGGGTCCTTGTTCTGTAGTTATTTGACCATATTAGTTTTATGCTGTGTGCTGAGATGTTTGAATTCTGTTCGAATTTTCTAGTAGGCAGTAACATTTGATTTGCAACTCTGGGTTCGCTACCTGTATAATTTATTTATTTTTTAGATAAATGTTCCTTTCATATTTAAATTGGGCATGTAAAGTGTTACTTTGCAATTCTTTGATTAAGTACTGTGTTTGATGTTAATAGGTTTGGTCACTTGGCTTGCTTTACTTCTGATGTTGAGATGTTTGTTGAAGTTTTCACTCCTGTTAAGAAGGCTGAGCTCTTGGAGAAATTGATGAAAAACAGCGATGCTTTATCAACTACACCAACCAAGACACTTGGACTGTCTATAAGCCTTTTCAAAATTAAACAAATATTGCTAGGGGACATGCTCAAGTCTTCTGAAAATGGTGGGTCTCATACTGTTGCATATTAATGTGCATTAATACCTTATTTACTTATTCTCCTAGAAATTTCTATTTTCTGCCTTATTAGAGATGTAAACCGTGCCTGAACCCTTCCCTTATAGATTAATCTTTTAGGAAAGTTAGTCTTTGACATAGTAGTATTAGATTTTCTATAACCAAATGTGTGTTGTAACACCCCGTAGTACTTCGGTTGTTAACATATAATATATTTAGCGTACACAGCGGAAGACTTGATTTTATTAAATTTGAAATCGTCTTATAAAAATATGAGTTAACTTTTTCCAAAATATTTTCTAAAAACATTTCCAAAAGCGTTCATATGAGATATTACATAAGCGTCAATTCTAAGACATGCATCTACTAGTTAACCCCATTAGCCATTAGTAGTGACCATTGACTAACCGGATATGACCACAAGTGTCATTCCTGCTAGAGTCTCACGGACAACATAACGGCTGTTTAACGGATATCTGGGAGATAAGAATCTCACTCAATAAAAACAATCCTGATAGACACAGTTTATATAATCAAACATCTCATAAGTCCCACACAGACTGTGATCCCTTCAATGGGTCAATACATACATAAGGGCTCCATGCCCAAAACTAAACATCAATTACAGCATGTTGATACAATCAACACATGCATCTAAACAATTACATAACCAATACATAATTCTCCATGAGCTCATCAAATACAAGTCATGAGCATTATTACACAATTACATAATCTCAAAATAACATAACTATAGCATGCTAAAAACACTGAACATGCTATCAAATAATATCCAACTGGAACTCCACTAGCTACGTGCCTGGTCCTTGCCCATGGAGGGCTCACCACCATGACAGGTACGTGAAATGATGTCTCCAAGAAGGGGTGAGATAACAACAATCTCAGTAAGCTCAAGGTTTATAGAGAATCCTCTATTCCCTTGAACCCACTTCCTGCATGACAAGTCATATATAAAGCATATATAATCATACAACATAAACATAGCATCATATATGATCCTGGTTAGCTATTCCAGGACTCGAACCTCGAATAGCCAACATCCCGATATGTCGAACATGCCTAGTGTGCAATAACCCCTAGAGTCCAGTCATAGGCAGTCTACAGACAACATTTGAAGAGCATGAACTAACTCAAGGGAATGACCCAAGAGCCTACACACCCACTAACTGGCCAGGAACCTCAGAACACATATATCAGTCCATCATAACATAATATGAATGTGAATGAATGCACATATACAACATATCTCATACTCTCATACAATGCAACCATAATGCTCACCATCATGGTGGAGTCACAAGAGTAATATCCTAAACAAAGAGCTTACCTCAGAGAGCTATACTCAAGCCCATTTTCCTAGGCAAATACGTATGCTCCAACTCAATGTCCTCATAAGCAAGTATCTCTAGGCACACCTAGAGAAGGAATCATACATATACATTAATGACATATTAATTAGTCAAGTAAAAATATCAGACATGGCCATTTATTGATTCCATTTCCTTTTTACATACTCGTATGCCAATAATATGCCCAACACAAGTCTAGACCATTAATTACATAATTACATGTTTTAATTCATAAGGAAGTGTTATCTTACAACAAAATCAACTATGTGATTTAAGCACTTCAATCATCTTAGAATTACACTCCAAGGCAACTAAGATATCTTGAATTATTTTCAACACATCCTAGCCATATATATCCTTCATGGCCGTGACATACATAAGGTACATAAGGTGTTCATTTGTTACCTTAAGTCCACAATAACTCAGTAGACACTTTAGTCCATCAATAAACCCTCTTAGGTTAAGGCCTTTTCCACTTAACTTCCAACTAATCAAGACATTTATCATCATTATATGTCATTCATAACCTTGAAACATTAATTCCCATTAGGATCCTAAGACTTAAGTCCACAACTTAAGACAATTCAAAGAATCACAATCCAATTCTCAAAGATCATTCACTTTTAAGCCTTCTTAACTTAATTAATTAAACTCTAAGCCACTAACTCAAGGATTAACCAATTCAAAGTCATAATACCTTACTTGGCCGTGGCATATACAAGGTCCCACAACATGGAAATTCAACTCACTTCAATCCACAAGTGGAATTAATCCTTAATTATATAATCAAACCCTAATTCATCATCCATTACTGATTTGCAACCCTAAACCCTAATTAATCAAGGAATGGCCGAATTATACATAGGGTATTTCCTTATGATTTTCCATCATTTAATTACCTATCTATGTGGATTCCATCTCACCTTAAGCTTAAGTTAGCATTTGACCCCTTAATTAGGTTTAATTAGAAAACCCTAATTAGGTTTAATTGGAAACCCTAAGTGAACATAAATTTAGGGTTTTTCACTTATTTATATCCCTTATGTAATTCCACATCATCACTTATTCATTAGTTCATGTATTTCACTAATTACATGATTAGTGGTTCTAGACCCTAATTAGGTCAAATTTTAGGGTTTAAGAGTTAATTAATCAATTATGCTTAATCCACCTCACTTAGTCCCTCCATTAATATCCACCTCACTTAATCCACCTCATTTTAGTCTTAGAACCATTTTGAAATATCAAACCCAAGGATACATCATATGGCCAAAATGCATAGTGTCCATATTTAGGGTTTTTACATGTTTTTCTACACATTTTCTTTGTTTAATTAAATCCCTCTAGCCATTTGTCCACAAAGGTATATTTATAATTTTTAACCACCAAACCCTAATATTAATGAAGAGGGCAGAATTATAGCATGGTGTTTTTAGGGTTCTTAGTTCATCCACATCAAAACAACTTACACATATACCAAAAACACTTTTTCTTACAAATCTTCATTTTTCTTGAGTTTAAGACTTCCACCAACACTTTTAGACATCAATGCTCCATTTTTAAGAAAATACAACATCATGAAGTCATTATGGACGAAATTAAAAGTGGAGGAAAGGAGGGTTTTTTTTGTCATCTTTTCCATGGATTCAAGTCGTACTTCTCCAAGCTAGCTCCTTTAGCTCAAGTTCAAACCTTTACCCATCAAGAATGCTTCTTTTTCACCAAGAACACACCTTCATAAGATATTCAAGGATTTAGAACCAAGAACATAAATTTAAAAGAGTGTGTTCTTTTTCACCAAGGATTTAGAACCAAGATATTCATAAGAGTTTTTCAAGAAGAAAATGCAAGGAACTTACACTAGGAACTCAAAGAATGACTAAAGGAAGTGTGTTCTTCAACAAAGAGCTTCAAACACCATTTTTGCCATAAAAGGAAGGAAATGGAGCTGCTGTTTGGTGAGAGTACAGCCACGCAATTTTGGTTCCAAGGTTCAAGATTATATGCTTTCGCAAGTTCAAGAGCTAAGGAACAAGATTGGTGAAGAGTGTTTTGGATTTTGATGAAGTTTAAGTGGTGGAATTCTAGAGAGAAAGAGGAGAAAATTTGAAACTCAAAACCTAGAGAGAGGGAAGTGGGCGGCTGATGGGAAGGGAAGGGGAAGGGTTCCTTAAGTTTTTAGGTTCTTGCCATGTCACCTAAGTGATTTTTTGTCATTTAGTGACACCCGGTGTAATTTTTCTTTGAATTGTTATCAGATTTTTACCCGGAAACCCCCAGGATCCCAACTTTAAGTAATTAATATTAAGTTTGTTTAATTAACATGTTTCTAACTCAAAAACCTAATTAGTATCTCACAGATACATTTACTGCTATTTGACTACACTGTAGTCCTTACGGGTATCCTTAACTGTACCCGGACTTCATAACTTTCTTAACTTTACATCATTGGTCTAATTATGACTTGTTTGGCATATATTGGACTTATATTCTCTTTTCTCATTTCAAAACTATACTGGTTGCTGTCATAGCAGTACAAAATACCGGGTAACAGTGACTTTATCAAAATATCCCAATATGGGTATCAGAATTCACAGAATCAAATCCTCTTATCATTTATGATAATTTTATCCTTAGAATAGCCCTGTAACTCAGATTCACTGATTAGGGTTAATCAGATACATGTTACTGCCTCAGCAGTACAAACTATTAGGTCAAAACTCACATTCTCAAAATACCCACAATATGGGTGTAAATCTTTATAGAATTGAATTCTAAACTCATCTATGATACTGATATTATTAGAATAACTCTCTAACTTAGATTCACCTGGTTAGGGTTATTCTACTATCTATTGCTGCATCAGCAGTCAAAAATAATAGACAGAAATCCACCTATTCAGAATACCTTCAATATGGATATCAAAATTCCTCTAATTTCATCCTCATCTCATTAATGACCTTTAGGTCCTAGTAATAACTCTAATTTTGGATTATTCAATTTAGGGGTATTATATCTGTAATTCGATCCTTTCTACCACCATTTCTTTATTTAAATTTGAATAGTCTAATTATGATTTCAATACAAGTTTGAGTGGCATGTGCTTGATCCACAAGCCCATGGGGTTTTATTTTTTTATTTTTTTCACGAATGCTTATAGGAGAAATTAGTGTTTGATGCACCTGACTCTTAACAGATCTAATGTATCTTTTAAGATGTAAAACAAAGAATAGATATTATTAGTTCAATACACCTCCAAGCTTGTTTATATTTTGGATTAAATCGTAATATTTATATTCATTGATTTCACCCCTTTGATGTTTGGTGCAATATTTTTTATTTCTATTACCGCTATGGCCCTTTCTTTTAAATGTATTTCCAATTATTTTATTTGGATCTGTTCTTTCTTTTCTTTTTTCCTTTTCCTTTGGAGAGGGGAGAAACAAACTTCTCCAGATTTGAGCTTTTTGCTTGTAGGTCACAGCCTTAGCTCTCATATTGAGTGATAATGTAATTAATGCAAGCTCATCTGAACTTGTCCCAGATCTTAAGGTCTCTTGTGTACAAATGTTTGAAATGTTTTGCAAAAACCTCCCACTTTCAAAAGACTTGGATCCACAGGAGGGCATGCATGGTGAAGAGTTGCTTTCAATGACATGTAATCTTTTGATTCAGGTATGCGGTATTATATTTTATGTATTTCTTTTGTATTGCACATTGATAAAAAATCTTTTGAGGATATTCTACCCTTGTTATAGTTTTAATTTTTTTTTTCTGTTGACATATTAATCTACAAGTTTTTGATAGGTATTCTTGTTATGTTGGAGTGGATTATCTACATGTCTTTATTTTTAAGGGGCGCGAGGAAACATGCAAAGAGATATAAATGTTACTTGAGAGGGTTTTCAGTGGAGAATATGCAGAGAGATTGGCATGATTTGCTTATTTGATGTGTCAAATTCATTTTTTGACTGTTTATTTGACAATTTTGGCTATGGCTTCTGTATTTTTTGTTTTCTTAAAAAAATGTGGATATCATATACTTTGCTCTTGTGCTTCACTATTTTTCATCTCTATTTCTCTAATAATATTTCTTATAGGAAAAAAACAATTATGGCTTTTTTGTGCTCAACTTTTTTGTTTTTGTTTTTGTTTTGTTAGCATAAAACTTGGTTTTAAGAGTTCACCATATTGTATTGTATTTCTGTTAATGCTGCTCCTGGAAAATGTATTGATGGAATGCTTCTTATTTTGTGTATTTTATTTGAAATTAAAATAAAAACTGGTTAGTCTTTTATTCCCCCCAGTAGGTTGTTGTATCTCATGAAAAGTATGTAACTCAGTGGATAGGACAATTAACAATTGGAATTTGTTTTTTCTTAATTAATTTTTAAACCAAACTAGAGTTTCTGTTACTTCAAAATTTTAGGTCTTCATTCTGCTTTGGAATTGTGTATGATTCCCACATGCTACGTGTGTAATATAGCTAAACATTGTTGTGTTTTGGAAATGTGCACAGTTAATCTTTAACATTCCAAAATTTGTACAATGTTCTGACCACTGTTGATGTCTTGATATTATTGGTGTAGTTATTCTGGCGTACTAAGAATGTTGGTTATTTGGTAGAGGCAATTATGGTTTTGGAGTTCGGCTTGGCAATACGAAGGTCAGGGATAATTAGTTTCCATTATATCTTGAAATCTCACATGAAAATGCGTTGAGTTGAGGAAGCATTCCATTGGAGTTGTTTAGGTTGCTATCATTTAATACATCTGGTCAATGCTTTTTGTGTGTTAATGTTGTATATATTTGTATTATATAAGCTATTTGTGAACAATCACGTTTAATAATCTTCTTAGTGACAATAGCAACTTTATCATAAGATAAAATTGTGAAAAAACTTGCAATAGTTCAACTGTATAATTCTCAATTGAAATTACATTTCTAGAATTTGTCTCAAATTTCTGTTACTGTTTTGAGTATATTTTTTAATTAGATAAGTTTTTGTGAATTACCATTTTCTCATTTATATTATTTCTTGTATTAGAAGGATTTGGGATTATCACTGTACAGGTTAGCTGTAGTATATGGTGGCTTTTGACTAGTGAGCCAATGGATTTTGCAATTTCCAATTGTACAGTGGATTGTTGACTTTCTTTGCCTTATTTACGTTACCGTAGAGAAGGGTAAACAATGCGAAGCTTTTGAATGTCTTTTTTTATTACTCCATATCTCCCCTTCTCATTTTTGTACTGCATGCTACTATTGCCACCAGTATATATAAAATAAAAATTACTCCCCGTTAAACCCGACTAGCGAGTGTGGGGTAGAGGTACTCCTTGTACGTAGCCTTACCCTTGCATAATTGCAAAGAGGCTGTTTCCTGGATTCGAACTCATGACCTTTCAATTATAAAAGAACAGCTTTACCACTGCTCCGATTCGCCCCCTTTTTGCCACTAGAATATATATGAACTAAAAATATATTTTATTAATATTAAATGAATTTTTTCATTTTAGAGTTAAATGTAAAGAATATATGAAATATATATTAAATGAATAATTACAAAACAAGAGCTCTCTATGTATAGAGACTCGTAAAATCTAAAGAGCTAAGTTTACCCGATGTGGGACTATCTAATATATACTGAACAATTATATACGATGTGGGACTATCTAATATATATTACAAATATTCTAACACTCCCCCTCAAGCTGGAGCATATATATTGTAAGCACCCAACTTGCCACAAATATATTTAACCCGAGGTCCCCTAAGAGCTTTAATGAAGACATCCGCGAGTTGATTACTGGAGTTGACAAATGCCGTTTTGATTTCTCCTAACTGAATCTTTTCTCGAATGAAGTGACAATCGATCTCTATATGTTTGGTTCTCTCATGAAATACTAGATTAGAGGATATATGTAGTGCAGCTTGATTGTCACAGATGAGAGTCATGGGTTGTTTCTGTTAAGATGTTTCTTACTTTTCCAAGAAATCAGGTTTCCTCCAAAGAAAACACAATAGCCTGAAGTAGAGCGCCTATCTGAGGGTGATTCTGCCCAATCAGCATCTGAATAACCACAAGTTTCTGTATTTCCCTGATCTGAATATAATAAACCTTTCCCTGGTGCTCCTTTGATGTAATGAAGAATTCTAACAGCAGCATCCCAATGAGAATCACATGGAGAATCAAGAAACTGACTAGCGACACTAACAACAAAAGAAATGTCCGGTCTGGTTATAGTGAGATAATTGAGCTTCCCAATCAACCTTCGATAACATCCAGGATCAGATAATGGCTCCCCCTGTCCGGGCAACAACTTGACATTGGGATCCATGGGTGTATCAATTGGTTTACATCCCAACATTCCAGTCTCTCCTAGGATATCAAAGGCATATTTCCTTTGACAGATAGAAATGCCCTTTCTAGATTGCGCCACCTCAATTCCCAAGAAGTAACGCAGCTTCCCAAGATCTTTTGTTTGAAATTGACTGAATAAATGTTGTTTTAACTGATGAATTCCTTCGTGATCACTTTCGGTGAGAATGATGTCATCAACATAGACTAACAAATAGATGCATTTGTTAGGAGATGTGATCCTATAAAATACAGAATGGTCAGCTCTACTCCGGATTAAGCCAAACGCCTGAACAGCAGAACTGAAACTACTGAACCATGCCCGAGGAGACTGTTTGAGACCATATAATGATTTGCGAAGACGACACACCTTCCCAGACTCCCCCTGAGCAACAAAACCAGGTGGTTGCTCCATGTAAACTTCTTCTTGTAAATCACCATGAAGAAAAGCATTTTTGATGTCAAGTTGTAGGAGTGGCCAGTGGCGAACAGCAGCAAGGGCAAGAAATAAGCGAACCGATGCCATCTTAACAACAGGAGAGAATGTGTCGCTATAATCAAGACCAAAGATTTGAGTAAAACCTTTTGCAACTAAACGTGCCTTGAGACGATCAATATGGCCATCAGGTCCAACTTTCACATTAAAAACCCAGCGACAACCCACTATAGACTTCTCTGGGGGAGCAGAAACAAGGTCCCAAGTGCCATTGGTATGAAGTGCGGTCATCTCATCTAGCATCGCTTGGCGCCACCCTGGATGAGAAAGTGCTTCACCTGTGGTTTTAGGAATAGAAATAGAAGAAAGACTAGAAACAAAGGTGAAATGAGGAGGAGAAAGACGGTCATAGCTCAAAAAGGTATAAAGAGGATAAGGATTACGAGTAGTACGTGTACCTTTTCTTTGAGCAATAGGAAGAGCATCTGGTGAAGGATTCAGAGGGGAAGAATCAACTGCAGTGGGCGATGAGTCAGCAGGAGACGAGTCGACGGGAGGCACAGTTTTGCGACGCTGATAGGTGAGAATTGGACGGTCCTCAGGTATAGAAGCAATAGGTTGCTCATCTGGAATAGAAGCACCTGCCGCTGGCAAAGACAAGTCAAGAAAAGGGACTGGAAGAATATAATCAACCTGTAACAACTGAGATGGGATAAAATGAAAGGGTTGTTGATCAAGAAAAGTGACATCAGCGGAAACTAAGTAACGTTTTAGATCGGGAGAATAACAACGATAACCCTTTTGAAGACGAGAATAGCCAAGAAAAATACACTTAAAGGCTTTAAATGTTAACTTGTCCTTACCAGGGGTGAGATTATGAACAAAACAGGTACAACCAAAGACATGTAGGGATAGAGGATAGAGAGAAACATCTGGAAGCAATAAGTTATAAGGAATGTCATTATTAAGCTCAGATGAAGGCATACGGTTGAATAGAAAACAAGAGACAAGGACTGCATCGGCCCAAAAGTGAAGAGGAACATGCATGTGAATAAGAAGAGTCCGTGCAGTCTCAAGCTACTCCATTTTGTTGTGGAGTGTGAGGACAAGTAGTTTGGTGTAAAGTACCCTGTTTGGCTAAGAAATTAGAAAAGTCCACAGAAACATATTCCTTAGCATTATCACTACGTAAAATACAAATAAAGGCACCAAATTGAGTATGAATTTCAGCAGAGAATTTTTGATAAATAGAAAACAACTCAGAACAGTTTTTCATTAAATAAACCCAAGTGCAACGGGAAAAATCATCAATGAAGGTAACGAAATACCAAAAACCTAAAACAGACAAGGTACGACTTGGACCCCAGATATCTGAATGAACAAGAGAGAAAGGGACATCAGCTCGTTTATTGACTCGACTGACAAAAGAGGAGCGTGTATGCTTCCCTTGTTGACATGACACACAATCTAAAGACTGAAGACCGGATAAAAGAGGAACCATTTTCTGCAACTTTGAAAGACTAGGATGACCAAGGCGACTGTGGATAAGTTGTGGAGATTCTGTGAGAGAGCATGCCACTGAAGGACGAGGCACCTCTAGATAGTAAAGCCCCCGTGACTCACGACCCACTCCAATCATGTTCCCCGTACCCGGATCCTGCACAGAAACAGAATGGTTAGAAAAAGTAATGGTGCAAGTAAGGGATTGGATCAATTTACTAATAGAAATTAAGTTATAAGGGATGCCAGGAATGTAATAAACAGATGTCAAGGCCAAGGTAGAGGTCGGCCGAGCTTGTCCAATCCCACGAACTGGAGCTTTGGTTCCATCAGCAAGGATAAATGAAGGTAAATGATCAGAATAAGTAAGAGATATAAAGAGTTCTTTATTACCACAGATATGATCGGTAGCACCTGAGTCAAATATCCAAGTGCCAAGTGATGTAGATTGAGAAACACAAGCAACGGGATTACCAGTATATGGAGTGGAGGGCTGAGACTGAGGAGAAACTGAACCAAATGATGCATTGTCTGACTGAGCTATATTTGCAGCAAGAGAGGTGGCCCAATTCTTGTAGTTGTTAGAATCCTTTAGTTTGGAAGATGTAATGGGCCCAATATTAGTAGAGATGATTCCTGAGGAAGTTTTGACAGGAGGACAAGGAGAGTTAACCTCCGAGAGATCAGGGGACGCTGCTGCCATGTATAAAAGCCGTAAACGAAGGCAAACGATATCCAATCAAGGAGAATCACGCGTCTAAAGTGAGACCCACAAAGAACCAAGCACAGATCCGGAAAGGGGAGGAGAAGGCGAGCTGCTCTGTCCAAGACCAGTCGGAAAAATCCGCCGGAACAGTGCTCACGCGTCGGCAGAAGGTGGCGCGTGGTGGTGCGTGAAGCCCACGCGCAGAGGAGACAGGCGGCGCGTGAGAGCGCGTGCAAACTCCGATGATGGCCGGACCGCCGCAGAACTGGTACCGGAAGGAGAGGGTGTTGATCGCGTGGTGTCCGGACTGAAAACTCGCCGGAAAAGTGCTCCGGCGGCCTGAACAGTGGCTAACGGCGGTTCTGGTGACTGTTGGAGGTGTGGACGCGTGCAGAAGGTGCTTGGAGGGGACTTACAATCCTTGATGGCTTGCCGGAAGGACGCACGACAAAGAAAAGATGACTCCTAGGCGGAAGCTAGGGTTCCCAGAACAAAAGAACAGCTCTGATACCAAGTTAAATGTGAAGAATATATGAAATATATATTAAATGAATAATTACAAAACAAGAGCTCTCTATATATAGAGACTCGTAAAACCTAAAGAGCTAAGTTTACCCGATGTGGGACTATCTAATATATACTGAACAATTATATACGATGTGAGACTATCTAATATATATTACAAATATTCTAACAAGTTATTTGGTGGAGACAATGTTAATGAAGTCTATATTCTTGACGTGTAGTGCATATGTCTTTTTCAAGGATGATGAGGGTGTGTTCTTGTTTTGATTACTTTTTATGTTGATTCCGTATTGTATCTATACTACTGGCTTTGGAGCATTAGATGGTTTGCTTCAAACCAGCTAACTTTGATCTAAATACTTATGGTGCTATTGTGAAACGATTTTTTTCTTCTTTGAAATAACTTACGCATCCATCTTGTCTTTAGCAGATATGTGTCGCAGTACAAAATCGTCATGTTGAACTTGTATTGCCACTGTGGTGCTCTTTCAGTAGCACATGAATGGTAAGGCAGTTCTGTTCATTTTGTGACATCATTTCATAAAACGTCATCATAATGTCTATCACATGTTGATTATTGGTTTATGTCTTTTTGCTCGTTACACAATGCGATTAAAGGCTTTTTTTTCCTTCAGGTATAAATCATTGGATGTCAAGAATATCTTGATGGAAAGTGTTTTGCACCACATTTTGCCTCAGATGTTGGTATCTCCACTTTGGACTGAATTAAACAGTCTTCTAAAGGATTATTTGAAGTTTATGGATGACCACTTCAGAGAATCTGCAGATTTAACATTTCTTGCATATCGCCATAGAAATTACTCAAAGGTATGTATATACTTCAGCTTTTATTGTTTCTAAAGACTTCCTTTTGAAGTAAATTATATGAGCATTAGGATGTGCATAAATTTGAAATTGCATGCCTATTTTATTTTAAAGATTTCATGCATAAGGAGATTATAAATCCCCCTCCACCCTCCTCCCCAAAAGAAATAAAATAAAACACAACCCTGATAATTGAGATTGAATCCTACATAACATTTGGTTTGGTTTTAAGTTTTTGCATAATAAATGCAAGGCTGGACACAGTCTTGTGAGAATTATAAGGTTGGACACCTTCCTTTTGTCAAAAACATAAATAGAATTTTTTGTTTAATTAATTGATCACTGCTGAAACACAGTTTTGTGAGATTTGACCTTGTTTAGTTGTATTCTTGGTGGTGTGCCATAGATACTCAAAACATGAGCAGTGCATTTATTCATTTGGTGCATAGTTTGGTTGAGATGGTACTGCGCATGTAACATAAAAGATATAGACTTGCAAGAAAATCATTTATTCATGTCGTTCTAATGTAATGTTGAAAGCACCTTGTCCACGTTTTAATTGATTAAACTGAGGCATAAATTTACGTTGTATTCCAGGTAATTGAATTTGTCCAGTTTAAAGATAGATTACAGCACTCAAGTCAGTATCTAATGGCGCGAGTGGAAACACCCATTCTACAGTTAAAGCAGAGTGCTGATAACATTGAAGAAGAAGAGGTGATTCATCTCTTGAAACTTCAGTATAGGTAAATCACCTCTCTTAATAAATGTGATGGTAGGTTTAACGAGTGCTTATTTTCTTAGGGCATCCTTCAAAGCTTGAAATGTGGGATTCACTTCCATGAGCTATCTAATGAGATTGGGTCGAAGTCTTTGACCTTCAATGAAGACTTGCAGACACGGCCCTGGTGGACGCCAACTTCAGAGAAAAATTACCTTTTAGGTTAGTTTTTCATTCATATTTCTAGTTTAGAAAGAATACATCTTTGTATTCTTGCAACTATTTAGGATCAATATATTAAAATAATACAAATCCTCAAAGTATATGTAAGTTAAAATGAATATCAAATTAGCTTTTTACCCTAAAGCAAAGTAAGTGAAAGAATATGTGGTACTGCTGTGTATGTTGCTTACAAATCATTTAACGTAATAGCTTAAGTTGTTTCTTAATATTGTTCCCTCAAGGAATAGTCCTTTGGGCTTGAAGGGAGGTCAAAGCCTAGGGCCACCACTATCGGGTCATGTAATTGGTTCTCATTATGCAAACAGGGTAAAAATTATAAAATGTTGGATCGCTTGTGCAGCAAAGCTCTTGTGCCTCTTGCCAGATCAAGTATTGAGATAAACATACAGATTACAGACAAAGCTCATGCACTAAGCAATACAGCAATCATTGCCCATATCTTTACATAACCATATTTCTAACGCACAATCCAAGAGTTTTTAGTAAGTGTCTGATGAACTGTTTCAATTATAGTAATTGGACAGACTGGACTGGATGAGAATGGGATTGGATTGTTTTGATGGATGGATCATAGTTGTCAGTAGCAATTAGCTGCCGACCCCAAAAATGGTATAGCGGTGTAACGGGTAGTGGTATTGCCGCTATGGTGAAGTATTAATTCCACATATATTATACTAACAGTCAAGAAACTAGGCATACCGCTTTTAGTATTAATGCTCAAACATAAGAAGTCACACAAAATCAAACACATAATTCCACAATCAATGTCAAATACAAGGAGCATAAAGGAAGGATCCAAAACTAAACACAAATGAACAATAAAATTGTCAAATAGTCAAGTACAAGAAATGAACTAATGAAGAAAATCATCATTATCTCTGGATTCTCCATCAAATTCCAACATGGGAGTGATGTAGCGGGTAGCGGTATTGCCGTTACGCTACGCCGCTACCTTCCACTACGGCCAATGTCGCGTAGCGTCGCGGTTTGTAGCGGCCGACCGCCGCTACCGTTACAGTAGCGGTTTAGCGGCGCTATGGGCCGTTACTGACAACCTAGGGATGGATGGGTTTGTAAATATCCAAATAAATTTGAAAATTATTGGACATGGCATCCTTATAACTAGTGGGAATCAGAAATGTATTTTTTGTATATAACTGACATCTATGGATGGATGGGTTTGTAAAAATCCAAATAAGTTTGGAAATAATTGGACGTGGCATCCTTATAACTAGATGGAATCAGAAATGTATTTTGTTTATATAACTGATAGTGTAGTTCTAAGTCTCGTGGTTCAGACTTCAGATTATAATCTGGTATTATATTCAAATGTATTTTGTCTTTGTTGATTACTATATGAACTTAGTGGATAGTTGACTTCTGTTTCAGGGCCATTTGAAGGGATTTCTTATTGTCCTAGAGATATTTTGGTAGGTCAATTCTGTACTCGATGATTTGTGGCTGGTGAATTTATGCTTGCTTCAGTAAAAACTAAACTTTTTTTTTTATAAAATTAAAAATCCTCCTTTTATTCCTTGGTTTGTCAATGGACGTAGACCAAAGAGAGGGAGACAGGTTTAAAGAGAGACATCGAGAAGAAATCCATACTTCCACGGATGATCTATCTTTCTATTCGAAGTGCTTCAGCATCCATCAAGGAACATGTTGAGGTCAATGGTTCTGTTACGCCAGACATCTCTTCAGAGCTGAAATCTTTACTGGAGCGCTATGCACAATTTTTGGGCTTTTCTCTCAGTGAAGCAATAGAAATGGTCATGTGTTTCTCTAATGGTGAAGATCTTCTGTGGTATGATTGCATAAATTTTTATGCTACTATTGTTAAAATATATTAATTTGGGATAAAGGTGATGTTGATGTTGATGTTGATGTTGATGATGTATTGTTAAAATATATTGAGATGAATGAAACTGAGACTAAGTAGGATTGCTTTAATGTTTTAGAATGTTATACTCTCACAAACACTTCAGTTGATTATTTTTCCAAGGGGTGCTAAATTGTCTGTGCCATAATCTAGATATTTCAGAACTTAGAAATGGAATGGGAAGACATTCTTTGTTCTAATATACTCAATGATACTTGCACCCTAAATGTGGCAGTGTAGAAAATTGTGATGTACTAGGAATGAATTTACCGAAGAAATTGTAGGGTTTTTTATATAAATGGAGGAGAAAAGATGGAGAGAATAATAAAGACTGAATATTATGTAATGGAGACGCTTGTTATATGGTTGCTGTTAGATATGATATAAATATGTAATATAATATAAACCGGGTTACAAAACTTTCACCATGGTTAGAGATACAATATAAAATGATGTTAGAGATGTAATATAAACATGGAAAACGGTGCTACTTTGGAAAGTTCAACCACATGTCGCATTCCTCACGATCATACCGATATGACCTGCCATCCAATCCCTTCATCCTCTATGCAGGTATGTTATGTGACTTTTCATTTCACATTATGTAGTTGATCCGATGACTGTAGAGCTTTGATTTCATCTGGTGATATGACTTGAGCATTGGGGTCTCTGCAGACTATTCATCAGAGGAGCACACAACGGAGAACCACCATTGAGGAAGACTCGAGATAAATATTATGATAACTTGTTCGGGATGGTTCTGTCTCAAAATCCAGAGAGAATTTTGGATCCAACGCTCATTCCACCAGATGAAGTGATGAAAGCACTACAGGCAATATTGGATAAACTAAGAATGTGAATTGAAAACTCACAAGACGTTCCTGCATAGAGGATGAAGATTTTAATGGAAAGATTAATATAGATGTCCGTGAGGAATGTCACATGCGATTGCACTTTAAAGTAGCATTGTTTGACATGTTTATATTAAATTACTAACAGTTGCAACTAGGAAATTGATCTTTATATTCAAAAAATTGTTGCAGGTTTCTGACTCCAACTTGATAGACTGGTTGAATTTCATTATATTCTTAAATGCATGGAGCCTGAGTTCCCATGAACTTGTGCAGCCAGATAGAAATGGATGTAAGCCTCATATTTGGATATTAGTGATACTTTACTGGAGAAGTATGTTTTAGAGAAGGTTAGGTCCATAGAGCCCCAGCTCTACTCTCCTTGGTGCGACATTCAAATTTTGATGCAGTTAGTTACAGAACCTTTGGCGTGGCATGGACTAGTAATCCAGTCTTGTCTCAGATCCTGTCTTCCATCTAGTAAAAAGAAAAAGAAAAGTGGATCAGGTTATCAGTCTAGCTCAAATCTGGCTCATGCAATCACAGATTCTGTCCAGCGTTTATCTCATGTGTTAGAGGATGTTATGAAATGGATAAGTGGATGGAGCAGGAAGACCTGAAGATGAGAATTTGGAAGACATTCTTTTTCCTTCTCCGGAAAGACTAGCATAATGATGGGCCCGGGCAGGTCTTTCACATGATCGAAACATTTATTTCCTCGATGAATGATGTGGAAGTTGGTGATCGTATATCCCAATCACTTAAGTCTTGGAGCTGCTGATGTCGCCAGGAAAATAATGACTGGAAAGCACAAAGTATTGATGGAATTCTCTGCCATCTGTGAGTCAAAATTGAAGTTATTTAAGTCTATGAAACAGCAGGTATCTCAACTGTGATGAAACATGGCTTGTCAAACGGCTATTCAATTGCAGTCCAAGGGCTAGGGATTGAGAAAATGTGCATCAGTTCTGATGTGATTGTCGCTAGCTTCATCTACAGAATACCAAGTCAAAATCTTCTGGGGAACAGTTATAGTGGTTTGCGGCTAACTTGTTTCTGGCTCTAGTTTTAGTTGGTCATTTCCTGTAAGAAATTTCCTCACTTTTTGAGCGATTGCCGGATCTTTTCAGAATTGTAGCCGTTTGTCCGAGCAAAATTTTTGGCAATGTACTATTGATTTATTGTTTTGAATGAAAAAATATATTTTTGAAATATCCAGGTCAGATCTTTCGTTATCATTCCAAAACCCTAATTTTGGTTATTTTTGGTTAGCCTATTTATATTAGTACTTAAAATATGGTTTATTATTTGCACAAATTTTATCCTCACAAACCCTTGCAGGCTCTCGGGTGATTTATTTGAACTATTTGATAAAGTTGCAGTTGGACCGAGCTGTGTCCAATGACTTGCACTTAGAGTTTGGGAAGAATTTATTTTTGCAATTATCATTTAACGTCCGTAATTGTATTTGATTAAGTTCATGTAATGTGTTGCTAATTAATGTGGGCCAAAAAGAGTTTTTGTGCGTTAGAAGCTATCTGCAGGGGCAATTCCCTAAGTATGCTTATTGAGATGTGTGCAACTTCCACTAGCACAATGAATACCTGTAAAACCGAGCCTCCATAGTTTTAACTTTTTTTTTTTTTTAATTT